>WTSP01002928.1:0-45912 GCA_025331215.1 Actenoides lindsayi
GAACAGGTTGCCCAGAGAGGTGGTGGAAGCCCCATCCTTGGAAGTTTTCAAGACCAGGCTGGATGGGGCTCTGAGCACCCTGCTCTAGTGGGAGGTGTCCCTGCCCATGGCAGGGGGATTAGAACTAGATGATCTTTAAGGTCCCTTCCAACCCTGACAGTTCTATGATTAAAGATTCTTAATTTCTCCTGTGGTAGCCTGTATTACAACAAATCTCATTATCTATTTAGGGATATGTCTTCAGATTTTTCTGCTGTTATACTCCATAATAGCATTTTATAGAAAGATTATTTTACTTGGTCCTTAATTATTGGTTTGGTTTGTTTTTTTTCTAATTGACTGATATTCGAGGTATTATGATAGACATGGTTTGTTCATAAATGTGCTCCCTATGTTTCTGCTTTTCTGGATAACTTATAATGTACAAGTTAATACCTGTTGTCTTCCAGAGGTGTTTCTTTTCAGAGGTGTTGGGATGTCTTTGTAATTCTCTTGCATTATGATGTATAAAACTTACCCACTGAAGTTTTCTAGTTTATGTAATCAGTATTTGATGCCTCTTGATTTGTGCTGTGAATTTCATATACATAAATATAAAATGAACTACATATATCTGTAGTGTTGAACACAGAACTTGGAACGCTAGATAGAGGGACCTGTAGAAGACTTGATTCTTAATAATTTGCAGTAGTGAGTATTCCTTGTAGCAGCATGTTATGGCTAATTAAGATACTGATCATCATTTGGGGGTTAGATAGACTAAAGTCTTTTGGGGTTTGTGCCTTTTGAAAGTCTATATATGTTGCTCAAAGCTCAGTGAGGCTCTGGGGATAATATCCATTTTCTCCACATGTCATATGCAATCTTATTTGTAGTTTTTATGCGTATTTAATATGTAGAATATTAGAAAAACTGACCATAAACAACAAAGAGTTGACTGTTTTACATGATTATGACAACTTCAGTAATTGTGTATTTTTGGTTTTGCATTTTAGGAAACCAAATAATGCTAATGAAGCAACCATTTCCCTGAAGTTCAACTTTTCAGACTCACTGCCATTATGGGTAAGTCTTTTCTGTAGCATATATCAAAATTTAATTCAGCTACTTTTCATTTCTACTGAAGACCAAACCCATTAACCTAATAGCATTCCTAGGAAATGTGTGCTTTGGCTCTGTGATTCAGTGTAATGCCTACATGGAAGGCAGTGTTCGGAGGCTTTGCTAGTATACTAGGTGTTTTTCCACTGGAATACTTTTCCCTCACTATGTGGTAACTTAAAAATCCAAGTATAGGAAAGTGAGATTCATGGTATTAGGGAACTGAGCAATATTTACTGTGCTCTAAATACTAATGGCTATTGGGGGAAAAAAACCCAAACAAACCCAAAGAGTCTGTATTAAAGAATTTTATCATATTGTATTGTGTCATTCCAGTGCGAAGCCAGAACTGTGTAGATGGTCTGTGTTTTCCTAAATATGCAGCACATTTATAGTACTCTAAATTTGCTGTGAATTTTTCAGGTTATACATGGTTTTTAATGAGTTGACCATTTTGTTATTACAATCACTTACTGGTGCTCACTTTCAAAAAAATCCCAACAAACCAGCCAACCAAAACACACATTTTAGTACTGCTTTTGTTTAGCTTTTATACCTATGCTATTTTTTTTTTCCTAAACTCATGCTTAAAGTAGCTGAGTCTAGGAATACTGTGCTCTTCAGATTGCTGATACTGTCCAACATTTTGTGTGAAATGACTATTGAGTCATATTGGATAATAAACTTTAGATGCTTTGCCAATGCTTTGGTTTCCTTTGTAAGAAATATGCTACCTAGTGACCGCTGGGAATTAAACCTCCTCCAACCAGCTGCTAAAAGAACTTTTTTATTTTATTTATTGTTGAGTACTAGAATAGGCTATAACACAGTAAAATAGTTAACTCTTACAATTGTGGCAAGTTTTGAAGTGTGTTTTAGTGTGAGAAAGGAATAACTGAGCTGCAAGAATGCCTTCTGTTCTGCCATTAAATACTGCCAGTAAAACTTGCTTTTACAGATTTGCAAATCTTAATAGAGTATGAATGATGACAGCATGAGTGATGATCAAAGTTATTCATTTTCAGACCTGCTTTCTGATCTGTTAGGAGTCTATTAAATTAGAACACTGAAATCCCACATTTTCCTGATATGACAAATATATTTGGTTATATTTGAATAGAGTGTGAAGGAATTCTCATCACTGCTGACTACCTGAAATGCTTGCTTGCTGATTTTAATGCTGAGGTTTTTCTCAGGTCTGTGATTGAGAAATACTGTTCTTTGTAAATCATAGCACTTTGTAATGAATTCTTCATCAAACATATCCATTGGAAAGTATCGTGAAAGTATGCAGTCAACTCCTTTGTAGATAAATATTGTTATCCAGTGTTCTAGATGCGTGTTTAGTACAGTACTGTTGCTGTGGCAAGGAATCAATACAAGGTATTAGTGACATAAATTTCCCATAGTGATGGATGTACAGGCTTTTGAGCTCCGAAGTGCCTTCCTATCTGAAGAAGCATCCCAGTTCCAAGGCAAACGTTGTACAGCATGGCCTCAGGCCATTGCAGCTGCAGCAGATCCACAGGATTTAACATTTCATATGAACTTGAAATATAAGCTGCATAGCATTCCTGCCCTTAAATTATTCTCCGAGTTCAGTGCTTGTGTCTCCTTATGAATTACTTCTGTAAACCCTGAAAGCCTCTGCATTTTCAGTCCTGGGAAAGTTCTGTTGCGTTTTGCTTGCTTGGTTGGTTTTGGGTTGGTTTTTTAAATTATTCTGTAGGACATCAGCAGATGCTCAAACAGTTGAGGTGTTTCTCTGGGAGTTTGTGTATGCTTCCTATGTGCATGACCATACCGATTCAGGACAGAGGAAAAAGAATTCAAAAGTATTTGTTTTTCTTTTTCGTTATTTTACAAGTTGAGAGGTAGGGGGAAGGATGATTTCTATTTAATATCTCATCCATGGGCATTATGTGAAACAAAGTGTATAAACCCTTTTTTATGCCCTTCTTTTATTAATACAGCCTGCAGTTCTGTAGAGTTGTCCATCTCTGTTACAACTTCGGGGTTTTTAAACCCGCTGTTTAAGTGTGTTTACTGATTAAGCTGTTTATTTTCTTAAGCAATGTTAGTGATAAATAAAAATGTTTGCAATATGGCAGTATTTTTTTTTATTTGGCAATTATGTTTTGAAGTGTAGTGCAAACTTTACAATTTTAGAATAATGCCTGCTTAATTATGAAATGAGACAGTAATCCACTTCAAATGTAACAATCACACTTCTCTTATCTGGTCTTTTTCTCTGAGCAGATGAGCAGCAAGCTTTAAATTCAATCATGCAGGATTTGGCTGTGCTTCATAAAGCCAGTCGTCCTGTATTGCCCCAGCAAGAAACAGGAAAACCAAAGTCATCTTCACCTAAAAAACAGGTAATCTTTTAATATCCTTACTAACCTACTGAACACGGAAAGTCCTACTGTGACTTCTATAATTATTTTTCTTGCCAGACCAGTGAGCATACCAGAACAAGCTATTAGTTTCCCACATGTGCTGCCATTTTCTTTGTTCATATTCTTAAATTAGCTGCAAAATGAAGTGGTGACATTTCAGACCAGATGATAGTGTGTGCTTAAATGACTCTGATCCTGATCAACTGAAGATTATATGGGTATTTTGACACTGTATGTAGATAAATGTTGTGGTTATAGTTATTATTATTATTATTTGCTTGTTACTATACTATTTTAAAATATCAAGAAGTGCTAGTATCTCTTATTTGGAATGCTTCCTCAGAATGAATTTTATAGGTATATTAGATTGCCCCGTTGTCAGTACAGCAGCAGAAACATACTTAAGCTCCTTTATTGCATCTTTGGCCTCAATTCTTTGTTTATTTGTGTGCTTGAAATGCGAGTTCTTTTCAACTGTTTTTTTTTTTTCTGCAGTTATTGAACACAAATGAAAAAGTAGTAAATACTTAGTTGATATGTTTGAACTACTGTATGGAGAGATTAAGAGAGAAGAGGATGTAGATTTTTACCGGAATTGTAATAGCCCTGCTGACGTAACTGTGTGCTTATTTAATTGACAGTCCAATAGGTCATGAAAATTCAGTTTGTGCAGTCTTGTTTTAACCTGTTAAAGATCAAAGTATTTGAATATATTTGGCTCTTAAACTGCCAAAAAACAAGGGCTATGTCTTTTTCATTCTGTGCCTTAAAAGCTGTAAGAGTTCAGTACATAGCGCTGGTGCTTTGCTAGTGTCGTATAACTACCTCTGAGCTCTGGCTTTAGACAGTGCATATGATTCAAAATGATTTGAATATAATTCCTGTTTGGAAAGAAGAGAAATATTTGAAGCATTTCTGAGATTTTAATGGAGTAGTGGTGAGGGTGAGATCCTCGTTTGTCATTCTGTTTAAATTTGTGAATTTTGAAAGTAATCACCTGTGAATCAAGTATTACTTTGGAAGGTACAACATTGTTATTCGGATATAATCTCTGTGGTTGAATGCATTGACTTTTTTTTCAGTAATAGTTGATAATGCAATTTGATTTTAAAAATTATGATTTTGCAAAACAATTTTATTTCCATGTGACTGCAGATATTTACAAGTATCTTTGTTATTGGGAAATTGATTGCATGAATGGTGGCTTAATTACATGTGTGGGTTTCCATGGTAATGCTTATGAAACAAGATGTGTTTCTTATGCCTGGAATGCTCAGCTATGAAGTGTTCTTAAAAACCTGTTATGGTAGCTAAATCTACTTGCCTGCTCATAATAGAGAACTCTTTGGTAATCAGTTCAATGCTAAATTTGAAATCATGAATCTTTTATAATATTAAAATATATTGATAGAAAAGAATGTGTTACTTACAGAAGCATTCATTGTACTTCAGAATATATTTTTTGTATTTTTTTTTTTTCACACCCTTTAAGTCTGTGTTAGATACCTCAGCAGAAGTAGCTTGTTAAAGTGCTTGATATATCATAGAGGACAGAAAATTAATATGGACTACTTAGGGATTTTACTTCTGGTGTAGGATTATTGAATGGGATTTCATGGCCTTCGTTTAAGTAAATAGTAACAAACTAATAGTGGTTCCCTTATCTCTTTTTTTACAGAATGATGTTAGAGTCAAATTTGAACATCGAGGTGAAAAAAGGTAAGGTGGGAACACAAGAAGCAGTCTTGTCTTTTAATTACTTATAAATTTTGGTGTGTTCCTATCATACAGTTTCAGATACACTGTTCAAAGTGTTTCAGATAGCTGAGAGCATTTGATTTCAGCTTTAATTTTGAAATTTTTACGAATTTACCAATAATTCATCTGTTTAAAATGTGGGCTCTAAGTATACATAAATGCAGAAGTATCTTACCTTAGCTATGTCCCATGTAATATCCTTAATTTGTTTACCCTTTGGATAGATATTTGCAGCCTAGAACAATTACTGAGATCATTAGCACAGATCTCAAATATGAGTAGACCAGCAAATAATTTTTTTATCTGCTTCATGCACGTAATAAATGCATGGTAATGTATTGTTACTGGAACACCCAGAGGAAGAAGCTTAGATCTGAAAGCTCAATATTGGATTGTACTTTGGAGCACCCAATCTGAGAATTGTAATAGAAAAATTTATTAGACTTTATAATTAGATTATTTTTATTGATAACTTCAGATAATCCGTTAAAATTTATTTTCATTTTGTGTGTAAGAGGTGAATGATGTAGATGCGTAAAGTATACAAACACCTGTCTCTATATATTTATGCTCTGATGGCTGCAAAAAAGCTTTTACAGAAGTTGATCTACAATTCCATGCAGAACTGGTCTGTGGACAACTCATTTTGTCTGTCTCTTTCTGAAGGCACAACCTTCATTGTACCTACAGAGAAATGGTTATAGAATTAGACCTTTCAAAATGCTTAATGGAAAAGGAAATAATATCTTGGTCATGCTATTTGTCAATAGAAATGGTAAATTCCTTAAGTAAAGATTGCTTCAGAATGAAATGTGTGCTGCTGCTGGGCAGTCCTTAGCGTGGTGTGCAATAGCCCAGCGTGTATCCATGCTGAGTACACTATCTGCCCTCTCTTTACAGGGGGAGGCAAAGCAGCAGCCGAGCTATTGCCATTCTTTAGCTTTTTATCACTTTTCTAAACACCACACGTAACACAGTGCATTGGTAATGGTTGAGTGCTATAAGTAATTTGGAGGAAATAAGTCTTTTCAATAGCTTCAAAAATGGAGGGCTTCTCTGCCTGGTAATTTCTTGTGAAATAAGCGGAAGCCTGGATTTAAACCGGAGAACTCTGCTCGCTGCCACTCTGCACAGGCAGTGCATTTTGGGGATTTTAGTCTAAGTCACTTTCACAGTGGACTAAGTTAATCAATTCAGTCTGAATACAAGCATAAAAAAGTGTCTGGAAAGATACCTTTCCCAGGCTTTTTTGCTGATGGGCCGAGCGCCCTTTTGCACTGTCCTGAATCACCTGAACCACCTTGCCCAGGTGTACTGGGCAGCCCAGGCTCATTGCTCCATTGAGTTACAATACTTTTGTTGCCTTAGCATGTACATCTAAAGATAAAATAATTAAATTATGCAAGAAAAAAAAAGTTTTGCAATGTCTTTCTTGCTGGTTTTTAAAAAGGGAAGTGGAAAAGGGAAGCGATGTCGGAGTTTCTTTCGGTAGTGAATGTGGTGTTCTGTAGCGAGGAATGTGCAGGGTGATGGGCAGAGTTCCAGGCTTGCTAAACAAACACATGGTTAACTACAAGGACAATTGGTGTGGGGTTTGGGGTTTGTTTTAAGATTTAATTTTTTTTAATACTTTCTGATTGGTAGTATCCTGGGTTCTAACCTCATTTCAGTGAGAAATATTGTTCCCTAACCAGTGTATAAACTGAAATACTGATAAAAGCGACAGCTACCCTTTGCTAATTTTTCTGCTTCACAGAATTTGAGTGCTGTTTCTTTTTTGAATGTGATTGAATGTTCCTCACTAGCTTAGTCACTTCTGACACCCTTTTTTTTTATTTTTACGTGTAATGTCTCTCACAGTAGTCTAAAGTCAGTTACAGGCATTTTGGGGCTATTTGGTTTAATGAGACATTGAATTAAAAGGAAAATCTCAGTTCTTGATGTACAGCTACACCATTCTTACCAGCAGCAGAGTTAGTCAGGGACTCGGCAATTTAAGCATGCAATTCATTATGGTAAAGATGGTGACATTTAGCTACCTTCCTTGGATTTCCAAAAAAGGGGGATTGTAGGAGTAATTCCTTTCTGATGCTTATGCTTGTCAGTCTGTGGTACTCCATTGTTTTAGTTTCCTGAAATTTTGGAATTTGATAAGAATGTGCTTCTGGCATGGAGGCATGCAAAGGGTTAAGTTAAGAAAGCATATGCAAGCTGGTAAAATAGTCACAATGAGATTGAATTTTATGCAAGATTATCCTTTAGAACATTTTCACTGCTTTTCTTCTTTAATGACTCAAAATATGGAGGACAGTGAATGAAGCATAGTCTCTTAAAGACTTTTTAGTATTAAATTTAATTCTGTGATCATTCTAAAGTAATGAGTTGCCAGATTTTCATAAGTAATAGACAAAAATTCTTTATATTTAAACTGTGTTTCAGGATCCTGCAATTACCAAGACCTGTTAAACTTGAAGATCTTGCAGCTAAAGCTAAAGTTGCTTTTGGCCAGACCATGGATTTACATTACAGCAATAACGAGGTAATATTCTGTGTCTTCTAAATTCTTGGTGACTTGTACATTGATTAAGGATGAAATTTGCTTTCATAAGCGGTGAGAACCACTTCTGTGACAAAATTCCGAATTTCTAATGTGTGTATTTCCAAATATGTATGGCTTGTGTAAATTAGAGTAGGCAAGACATTCATGAAATGTTTCATTATGAGAGTCATGTTCTAATGAATTATGTCTCAGACTTGATTGGGAATGGGTAAATTGTCTTCCTGCTTCACCGTAGTCCTGTTGCATGAAAGTCTTCCCATTTTCAGCTTTGTTGTGTTTGTAAATTTGAAATAGCATTTTTCCTTTCTTGTACACTTTTTTTTTCCTTTAAGGATTAACCTTGTTAGGTAATTATTAGAATGATGCTTTTAGTAATGTTTAGACTGGAGAACCAAGCTTAACTGTTGCTTCTCTTAAAGTGGCTTTCTTGGGAACAGTGCTAGCACTGTCAAGCAGCTTATGCCTGACCAGTATTACTTCCAGCTTTCCTTTAGAAGTAGAGGTGGGTTTATTAATAGGAAGTACATTTACAGATGCAGGATCCATTTTGAGGAGTTACTTCTGGTTTTTTGGCTTGAGTCAGCAAAGCGCATGAAGGATTGTTTCTTGTGCTCAGTTATGCACAACCTGATTGCTGTATCTAATCTGCATCTTTGCAGAAGAAGATGCCCCTAATTGCTGTTTGTTGGTTACTTGCTACCTTACCAGGCACTTCTGTGAGACTGATCCTCAAAACAAAGAATTCCAACAGGCGGCTTTTGGAGATTAGGAAGGTCAGAAGAAATGGCTATTCATGGTGCTTTAGCCTCAGCTTCTCATCTGATAAATTTATAAGCATTTGAGCCAGTTTTCTGCTTGTCAACTTCTTTGCTATTTGGCAAATCATCCCAGCACCTCTCAGAAATGTGGTGGAGATAATCTGTTGCTAGCATTAAAACTGCAACTTAAAATGAAGAATATTCTCATTTGTTACCAAGACCACCTTCCCTCATTCCCATTTCTTTTGTTATAAATGTACTGTGTTTCAACTGATGTTGTATTTGAGCATCACTGACTGAGGGCGTTTACAAGTAGAATAGATTTTTTTTTTTAAATTTTTAAATCTGCATTGCATTATTCCTTTGTTACAAGCGTAAATTGTATTTAGACTCCTGAAACACAAGCCCAGTTTTAATTGTTATAGAACTCAGATCTTAGATGCACTTTAACAGCATCAAATTTTCTGTTCTAAAGATATGTTTATGCCAACCTCATTCTAATTCAATAGATCTAACTAAGAGTCTATTGAGGACTACAGTTTTTCCATGCAGACCACATCATACCTGGTACACTTCCTTAACAAATTCTGTTTTTCAATGAAGAAGTCCTGTTAGTCATGCAACTTCAAACAAATACAGTTGTAATATTGCAAGATATGAAAGTGTGCTTTATGATTTATAAAATAAGGCTTATTTTTATTTATCTTACAGATTTACAATAATTTAGGTGATGGTAAATACATTGACACTTGCACATACTTCCCTGAAACTTGTAGGATAGTAACTTGTACATATGAAAAAAGGTTGCTCCTTCATCATGAAGACTTGTTCCACCATGCTGTGCCTGTTGAAGGCATCTAAAGGAAGAGTTAATGTTGAACTTCAGACATTTTGGTGCTAGCTTGAGACAGCATTTAATAGAATTGTTTGGAATGAATGGAAAGATAGTATCAGTTTGTTTCTATGCACTTGACTTCCTCATCTCACTCAATTTTGCTTAAGAAATTTTTTTTTTCCCTTTTTTTCCTGTAGCTTGTAATTCCATTAACCACCCAGGATGACCTGGACAAAGCTGTTGAACTACTTGACCGTAGTGTTCATATGAAGAGTCTCAAGATATTACTTGTAATACATGGAAATACACAGGTATGAGTTAACATGCTAAATGTCTTTTTTTTCCTCAGTTTTCATACTGAAGTATAATTTGTATCTTTTCTTAAAGATGGCAATTTTTCCAATTGAAAACATAACTGATTACTACTTAAGTTCACATTAGGCATCTCTTAGCATTTTGTATTGGATTTAACTTTTTCCTAGATCATGTTCCTCTCTCTTTTTTTTTTTTTTTTTTTTTCCCCTTCCCTAGAGTGGTAGTGTTCCTTAATAGCATGAAGATATGAGAAGTGACGTATGGAATTTAAATAACTGTAGTTATTTGAAACTGTTCTTTAAGTCATATGTTGGTGACACTACTTTGTGGCAAGTTAAATTTTTGTTGTAGCAAAAAAGTAGCAGTGGATTATAGGCTAAATACTGAGTTCTTTTGATATTATCTAATACATCATGGCCATGATATCAATAGGATTTGTATAGTACTGCGTATTGAAAATTATTTCTAAATATGAAGAATGCACTACTAAAATAAATGAATTTTGATATAAATTGGCAAGCTTCTTTTTGACTGTTTGAAAAAGGCATGTGTTGCACAAAGCCTAGAAAGTTTGCAAAGTATTTTCATTGTTGGGAGTATAAAGTAATTACTGTGGTTTGTAATACGTACGTGTTTTTCAGTCACCCAGTGTAAATAATGTGGAACCCTTGCCCTCCCTGGAAGATTTAGATAATACAGTGTTTGGTGTGACAGACAGAAAAAAGCGACTGTCTGTAATAGGTAAGCTACATACTTAAATAGTTTTAATTGTAAAAACATTTCTTTTGTAATATCCTTTTCATTAAGTTCTTGCTCTCGACTCAGGCTATTTGAATTTTTCTTACTCATCAAGGGCTCTACTATATAGTTTGCACTTGAGCGAGTGGATTTTGAATTTTAAGGCAAAGTTTGTTTAAATATATATAAAACAGAATATTAACAACAACAAAAAAATCACAGGTAAATAAACCTTTGTGGAATTATTTGAGGTAACTGATGGGTATCCTAAAAAAGCTGATGGTTATTATCTCCCTTTATTTGCAGATACAGGAATGAGTTACTGAAAAATCTCTTTGTGGCCATGTGTTTGCTTGCTCCATTTACGACTCACATTTTTTTACTCTTAATGTGTGAAGATACTTATTTTGGCATTGATATAACCCTTTTGCTCATTCATGTTTTAAAGTTGGTGTGATGTTAACTTCCAAATGTAATTATGAAACTAGACAGTTTACTGAATATTTTTAAAGAAAATTTAATGTATTATGCATTTATTATGAATAGAGGTATTCATGTTCATGCATACATAATATTCTACAAACAAAAACTGAAATTCTCAAGAGTTGGAGAAGGTTAGTTGACATGGATGGAAGGGGTTGGATTTTTATCTTTCTTCAAAAGAAGAAATTTACCCAGCTATATGTGCAGGCAAATTGTATTTCTGTTCCTATACAATAAAACTTCTTTTTAATGCCATTGAGGCAACACTGCCCCAAATTTTTCATAATTCCTGGATTACAGATTTAAAATGTTGTATGTGAGTCTTGTATTGCATAGGCATTTGGGAAATTTTTAGAGCAAGAAGTGATACAGGCAGGCTCAGTGCCTATGAAGCATTCAAATAAAGCCCTTGGATTCTGGGTTAGTGTAGAGACTCTGACTGGCCCTTTTCTTTCCAAAGGTTCTAATACTCGTGATAGGAGTTCACCTCCCCCAGGATACATTCCAGATGAGCTGCATCAGGTGGCCCGAAATGGGTCCTTCACCAGTATCAACAGTGAGGGTGAATTCATTCCAGAAAGCATGGATCAGGTATGTGTGCAATTCATTAAAATTAAAGTTTTTGTGAGGTTGATTTATGAAATACTGCTGTTCAAGAAGGATATGGAATTGTTAGAAAGAACAGCTGAAAAAATGATGACAACCCTAGAAAACATGATCTGTGAGAGAAGGTTCAAGTAATTGTGGTTGTTTAGTCTTGTAGAACCTGGTTTTGCTCTGTAAGTCTCTTCAATTATTTAAATATGTTGCTCCAAGGAGAAAGATAATATTCTTAGTTTCCATGACAGTTGAGTGAGGTAGCGATAGATACAAATTACAGCAAGAGATGTTTATATTAGAAAGCAGAGAAGGATATGTAAGCAAAGACTGGTTTTACAGTTTTCCTAGGTAATTAAAGGTAGTTTTAAAGAAGAGTTTGGATCTGTCAGAATTATTTGCACTACGTTGGTACTTTGCTGGAGTAAAGGCAAGGGAATGACAATGGGCCTCCATAATAACCTTTGAAATACTTTCCATGGTCACACATTTGTATGAGGATTACAAATGTATGCTTGTTTTGTTCTCCTTGTTCACCTGCCTTATTGATATGGGATATCAGCACACTTAGCATCAATAAAAGCCCTTCTCTCTGAATATCAGAATTCCCCTTAAAAGCATCAAGAAGAGATGGAAGAATGTAATGGCTCAAAGAATTGGCAACGGAGAAAGAGATATTTTAAGGAGGAAAAAAAAATTCTGTGTACCCAAATCACTTCAAGATCTTGTTGACATTGGCGCTGTATTCACAAATAGCAAGAGGCAATGGTTTTTGTGAGCTGACTAAATGAGAGACAGATGATAGAATAAAAATAGAGGCAGAGAGATTGTGCAATTTGTTGCACAATTTTAATGACTGAGCTGGGAATAGGGACTGAATCTCCTAATTTCCAGACCAGGGTGCTATTCATTATCAGAGCCATGTGAGCAGATCCAGGCCTGGATTCCTTCAATGAAATGATTACTTTTGGCCTGGACAAAGATATTTTTTGGTCACTGACTGGTCAGATCTCTCAAGCCCAGGATGTCCTTTTACTCCAGAATATTCAAGAAATGTATAACCTGTTATGTATGCACTGCTGTGTAAGGTGTCAGCAGGGCTTAAATACAGGATTGTACTTTCATCAGGAGCCAAGTTCACTCAATCTAAGCAGCCTCAAGGGCTGGATTGGGGTGTTGGGAACTCAAACTTCTGTTTGCTCCCTTCCCCACCCACTAAACTGTCATGTCACCTTGGCAAGTCTTGACCATGGTGCTTATATCTGTCACAGCCTGCCCCACAAAGACAAGAAGAGAATTTGGGAGAGCTTTGCTCTGCTCTCCCATTGATCTGCCTGAGCACAGCTATTCACACTCTGACAGCAGACCCCACACTTTCTCTACAGAAGAGATGGTGGGTTGGATACCAGTGGGCCATGGTCTGGCAGCTGGACCATACTGCATTAAGATGCAGAGGTAATTAATATGATAGCAGATGGGCTTTTTTCCCTTTCAAGACCCACTCTTCAGCATGAGAAAAGAGGAATATAAGTGCTGAACCCATGGTAAATGTTGTCCTCCCTGATACAGGGTTCATTGAAGTGTCTGAGTTTGCCGAGTGCAAACTCATTTTCTGGATGCTGTTTCTGTAATAAGTCCTTGATTGGTGCTTGGCAGGTATGTGCCTTTAATATGCAGCACAGACCGTAAAAATTGGAGGGGTAGCTACTTAATTTACAGTAGAAGACTGGTGTCCAATTGTAGAAAATAACAAATGTTGTGTAATATACCAAAACAAACTTTATTCTAGGAAGGAGCTCATTTTAAGACAACAAATGAGCTTTCCACTCTGTTTTTGATAGGCAGGCTGGTAAAATTGTCACATTCAATAATTTGAAATTTAGACTCTGTTTCTGCTGCTTCTGAAAAAGAAATTTGTAAAACGTTTCAGATTGCTTTATTGCAAAAGAGAAGGGAATGATGTTTGCCTGTCATTAAACTTAGGACTTCAAGGATGGTAGTGCAAGATAAATAAAACAAATGTCAGCCAATAGAAATAACTGGTCATCAAGAATCTTGATTATCGATCTGTTTCTCTTTCTCTGGATTAGAATTTCAGAAACGGCAAAAGTGTTTATGATTATTTTCATTATGTAATAGATCTGACCTAGATAGTCAGTTTTATGGCTTCTTCAGACTGATATATGGCAGATTTCATAGAGCTTGTGAGCATTGATTACTAGGTCATCAGAAGTATTTGGTGGGGGAGGGAGGGAAGCAAAAATGCTGTCTTTTGTGTCTTTGTAAGTTTTGCATGAAAGTTTATTTCCAGCAAGATTTTTGTTTGGCTGAAAAGGGAAATTGTTTATAATATTTATGCGTTCTCTTTCCATTTTCTCTTCAGGTCTATTTAAAAATTTGTATAACTCACCTGGAGTCTAGTCTTAACTAGAGATAAATGTTTAAAAGCTTGTTAGAGTATTTGATTTCAAGTCTTTTCTTTCTATATGGGATGAGCGTAGCAGTACAACTTGTTATGTACAAAGCATGGTAAAGGATTAAGTACCTTAACTATGTTCTAGTTAGATGTGAGAAAAATGACAGAGTCCTTTCACGACTGTAGAATGCAATGCAGGTTCAACTATGGTGGTTAACTTTTTCTCCAGTAACTAATATTTCTGGTTTAGTTTTATGCTTTTTATTAGATGTTTCAAAGCAGAATATTTCAAATGGTTAAAAAAAAAAATTAAAAAATCAAACAATAAAACCCCTCTGAACTTGTTGATCTTTCTCTGTTATTTATTAGATGCTGGATCCATTGTCTCTGAGCAGTCCTGAAAACTCTGGCTCGGGAAGCTGTCCCTCACTTGACAGCCCTTTAGATGGGTAAAAATTACTTATATTCATTATTTATCTTTACTATAGATTGCATAATGTATCACTTGTAATATATAACTCTCCAGTGACAGCTATTACTGAACTTCTTCCAGAAATCCCTCTGTAAGTTATAGAACATTTATAAAAGCTTATTGAAACTTAATTGCTTACTAATGAATGGAAGATAGAAGTATCTTTTTTAATAATTTGCATTTGAAATGCAAAAATTTAGACTTCAGATCCTACAAAAAACTACTGAAGTTTTACTACGTTTTGCCAGTCTCGTGTACATGTGAAGTATATTACCTGGCAGTGAGGCACCCTATCAAATTTATATTTCATAGGTGAAGTAAGCTTCCTTTTCCCAAGGTAGAGGGTACCCAATTCAAGAAAGAAGATAGACTCATTTAAAGACTTCAGTGGACAATCCCCTACTTCTCTTTGCAATTACTCTTCATTCCTCTCCCCATGTTCCCATTGCAGACTTTCCACTTATTTTTCTTTCTTTAACCTGTCAGTTAGCAACAGGCAGTGTGTACTGGGGTGGCTCTGGAGATCTGTTTTGATTGACCTCTTAGGAGATTCATGTGTTTTGAAAGGGTCACTGCCCACAGTTTCTCAGCCACCAGGTAAGCCAAGCAGAACATCCTCCCATTTGGGTTATGTTTGGTCAGGCAAATAACCTTGGGTCTTCTGTTGTGCAGATGGGCTACTTTATTACTTGGAACTGCTATACAAATAATACTGCTAATTAATTTTTTTTAGTTAATTGGTAGAAAGGTAAAAAGTTGGAAATAATTGCCTGTGGCAATTAAACAGAGCTATAGTATTTCATAGTACCTTTTCATTTGTGAGTGTGTGATTTGAGGTCACATTTGGTATAACAAATTTTTGAGTTAAATAATGAATTTCTATTTCACAAAGAAGGAAACAATAGACATGAAAAGTATTTTATGTTTGAAGTGTGATAGGCTATACACACACAGTAGCCAAATTTAAATTTTTGTGTGGGGTAGGTTTGAGTGGAAGAAGGGGAAACAATGCAATCATAAGTTGACTCATGTTTCTTCTTCAAAACTTCTTTTGGATGTTTTCATTTGTCATGTCAACTTTGTTTTCCTTTTTTTTTTTTTTTCTTTTCCTTCCCCTCCCCCCTCCCATTCAAGTATTTCCTACAAAGATGTAGGTTTTGTCTCCATTTAGCTTCTGTTACCCATTAGAGAAATTCTTACCAGAAAAAGGAGGACATTGTTTTGGTATGTTTATGGAAATATACTGTAATCGATTGCTCTGACTGGCAATCCCATCCATACCTTTTGGTGGCTGGGAGTTACATACCAACTGTAGGTAAGAAACAATGTGATCATATAAGAGCCAAAAACTTCTTCATCATTCTGTAACTCAGTAAAATTACTCTCTTAATCCTATGGCTTTTATGGAAAGAAGAGGAAATATTTTGAGATATTAAAAGGTTCTACATCTCTTTGGTTGAATTTCCTCATGAGTTTTTTGTAGACTGTATAAAAGATTTTGCCAGTCTATAAAGCTTTGTGTTTGGCCATAAAGGTGTTAAACATAACCGTGCTCCTTTGTGGCTTTACTTGTGATAATTCATGTTTTTACTAATACCATTGCTCATTAACAGAGTCTCGTTGCTTTCCTGCTACATTAAGCTCAATAAATAAACTTTTTCCATTGTAACTGATTTTGAATTGTTATTGATAGCTATTGGGTTTAATTTTCAAAATTGGGTTCCACATTTGTAAACCAGTTCAGCAACTTGAATAGCAATAATTTTTCATCAGTTGTAAAGAATTGTGAAACAGTAAGATTAAATGTTTAAGTACTAGATGAACATCAGTTTTTTAGATGCTGTATGTTTATACACTTTCAGAGACAACTATCCCAAATCTCGGATGCCGAGAGCACAGAGCTATCCAGATAATCATCAGGAATTCTCAGGTAGGCATAAATCACTGGATGTACTAGCTTTCCAGAATCCTCCTTCTTGCAAATAATAGGACTTAGAAGGGTAGTTTACATTGAGAAGTATTGTATTATACAAACTTCACACGATAGGAGAAAACAAAGCAGCAAAATCTAATTGAGATGCACGCAGTAAAAGATACAGTGAAATACAAGTTCTTTTGGATTACAACACTACTATTAGTGTGCATAGTATAACTTACCTGCTTTTCTGAAAAGAACAAATGATGCAGTGAGTAGGGACGTGGAAGAGTTTGTTAAACTGGACTGTAATATCCATCTCTAGCTTGATGCATAATCTTGGCTGATTCATTTTATTTTGGACTGTTGTGGTTTAACCCCAGTAGGCACCTAAGCACCACACTGCTACTCGCTCACTCCCCTGAAGTGGGATGGAGGAGAGAACCTGAAGGGTAACAGTGAGAAAACTCATGAGTTGGGAGAAAGACAGTTTAATAAGTAAAGCAAAAGCTGCACATGTAAACAAAGCAAAACAAGGAATTAATTCACTACTTCCCATCAGCAGGCAGATGTTCAACCATTTCCAGGAAAGCAGGACTTCTGTACCTAACAGTTACCTGGGAAGACAAATGCCGTAATTCCGAACGTCCTCCCTCCCTCCTCCTTTTTCCCAGCTTGTATTGCTGAGCACAGCCTCTTATGATGTGGGATGGTCCATTGGTCAGCTGTCCCAGCTGTGGCCTTTCACAACTTCCTCTGCACTTCCAGCCTGCTTGCTGGCAGGACTTGAGAAACAAAAAAAACTTGATGCTGTGTAAACACAGTTCACCAATAAGTAAAACATCCCTGTGTTATCAATGCTATTTTGGTCACAAATGGAAAACATAGCACCATATGGAGCTAATGTGAAAAAAAAATTAATGCTATTCCAGCCAAAACAAGTACATAGAGAGTTTATTTTCTCCTTTGTGTCACTTTGAAGTGCTCATGACTTCTGTAACTGAAAGCACTGCAAAGCGAAAGGATGAAGGAGAACTGTACTGTGCCTATAAATTAATCATCACCAGTAATGTTTTCATATGTTACCCTGACTTGAATCCAAGTTGTTGTGCATGGTTCAGGATATGAATTGCAATATGGGTAACCTTGAAAGTGCTTTGAAGTGTTTCTCGTGGATGTGCCTTGCTACAGAATTCTGCTGTTGAAGAATAATTAACTTCTAGTGAATCTCAGGTGGTTTGTGTCTTTTGGTCTATTACATACTTCAAGGCTTCTTTTTATTTTGTGTATGACGTTTCATCCAAATAACTGTGATGGTGTGTTTTTTCTTTAAAGGATTCTAGAGTGCTTACCAGATTGCACCACTTCTAAATGAATATAAAACCACAAATATATATAAGAAGCATTTAGGTGGCAGAGATAAATACCAAAAAAAGTTGGAAATGTCGGAAATTGGTTTGCCTTTGGTAATCTTAATCTAGTTTACTTGTTTTACAGTTACTTTTCTAGTAAGATAATCATGCAAATTTTTTTTCCTGCTTTTTTCCCGTGGGATGCTTTGGTATTTTAACAGTGGCCAAGACAGCAATCATTAATTCCATATTCAGTATTTATTCTCACAATTTGATGTGTAACAAAACCAGAATATTATATAGCATCAATCTGGCCTAGTCTTTCTTCCTGCCATGACCAGTACCAGGCTTCTATAGAGAAGCCTATAGTATTCATTCCTCAAAATTTATTCCAAGTCATGTATAGCTTAAGGGTTCTGCAAATGCAGATGCTCTTCTGTGATTTGATGGATGGTTTGTTTTTTCCTTCCACAACTTTTTCCAGTCCCTGTTTCAACTTGTATAATTTTTTTCAATATCAACAGTATGTTGTGGCAAGTTGTGCAACTTACTGTGTTTTATGAAGTGTGCCCTCTGTGATTGTTTCGTTCTATTTTTTTCATAGACCTCTTTATGTCTCCCTTTGAGCTGTTGCTTTTCTAGTCTACAGAGTCTTGCATTCCTGATGGAGAAGCGATTTTTGTATCTTTGATCATCTCTGTACTTATAAATCTTTTCCAGTTTTAGTAAATCCTTTGAAATGGAGTAGACCAAAACTTTGTTCAGTATATCTTAATGATTTACAGTATTTAATTTATTTCTTAGCCAATACAGAGAGTTCAGCTGCTGCTTTATTGGAACTCTTTATCACAAAGCTTTACGCTAACCTACGTTGAATTTCATCTGCCATTTTAACATCCAGTCCTGTAGACTCTTCTGGGCTTTCTGAAATTTTTCTGTTGGCTTTATTTCTCAAAATGATTTTGTCACCTCAGTATTCATTGTTCTGCCAGAGAATTCATGAATAATTAAACTGCAGGAGGTGTAGCCCAGATTCCTGTGGAACTGTTGAACATTTACTCCCATCTTACATACTTCTAACCAATTATTTATCCACGTGGGACTTTATCGTATAAATACTTTTCTTCTTCAATAATTTTTAAAAGAGGACCTATTGAATGTGTTTAAGTAATTCACCAATTTGTCATATTTATATATCTTTGTAATAGTTTCTGTTGGTTTTCCTCTAGAAACTACTTGAAAATTGAAGTAATTAGGCATGCTGCAGTCTTCTGACATTCTTTTAAGCAAGAGGTTACAAAACACTTGAGCTATTGAATTCTTGATCCTTTGGAACTTTTCTCTGAATGTCCTTCTAGTTCTTGTTATTTGTTAGATTTGTGGCTTTTGTTTACAATCTTTTTTGCTCTGATGCTTGACCTTGAAGTGTATCCACTGATATATTTCCCCCTGCTGACGTTTATAGTACCAAATTGTTTAATTTATTATGCTGTTGTCACATTTTAAATTTTGAAATGTATGTTTTTATTTTCTAGTAGAGTATGATATCCCAATATTTGAGAAATTTGGAAAGGGGGGGACTTATCCCCGAAGATACCATATTTCATATCATCAACAAGACTACAATGATGGTGAGTGTGGATACTGCAAGAGTTCTATTTTATTACTCTGTTCTTCTCTTCTTAAAAAACAAAGAAGAAAATTGGATTGTAGAATCTTAATGAATGAAAATATTGAAGAAATTGAAAGCTTAACTTCTTTCCCCAAGCTTACTTGGTAAACTTTTAATGACTGATAATGCTGCTGAGCAGTCTTACCTCTGGTAAAGTTACAGATTGCAGAATTCATGACTCATGTTCACAGCTGTGAAAGTGTTCTCTGTCTTTGGCCATGCACGAGTCTTCCAGCTTTTGACCTTTGAGACCCTTTTCTATCCAAAGTAGGTATGTCAGTTTGTCATTTCTTGTTTTGCTTAAAAAAAAAATAACCAACCCAAACAAAAAACCAACAACCGAATACTATGGAATTCCTACTAACAGTTTTAAAGAATAAATGAAATTGAAGAGCAGTGATTAAGATAAGAATTAATAACTAGTTGGCAGAATAAATTGTTGGAATGCAAGGAGGCACCTGCTTATGTGCCCACAAAACTGACTTGGACAGTAATAATGATGTCAAGTTAACACATGTTAATTTTCCAAAGGAAGGGAAAAGGTGAAGCTGAATGATTGTCTGACTTGAGAGTGTGTCAAGCGCTAGTTGAGAAGTGCAAGAAGAAATTTCTCCGAAGACAGTTTCATTTCATTCTCCAGATGGTTTCATTTGCGTTATGGAACGAGCACAGCAATAAATGGAATTCTGTTACACAAATCACAGAAATAACAAATGGAAGGACTGCAAGGCAGCTTTGGTCTAGTCCCTTGCTGTAAGGCGAGATTAAAGAGGCAAAGATCTGTCACACTGACTTCTAAGTAAACTCTAAATTGACTTTAAGAGAAGAGATACTCATTTGCTTTATGTAACTAACTTTGAAGATAGCTTCTCTTATAACTTGCTTTTTTCTGTCTTCTAAATCATTTTTCCTGCAAATGAAAATAGTAACTAGTTACTACATTTTAACATAGTGAAAAATTGATCACTGCCCATACATAACACTGCATCACACACATCTCTTTTCTTTTCTAAAGCTGTAAGCCTTACCTTTAACATTTTTGAAAGACCTTCCTCCCCCCCACCCCAGTCTCTTCTCCATTCTTGTATTGGCCAAACTCAGTAAGAGTACTGTAGCTGAGGCTTTTCTCATGGCTGGTTTATTTATAGCATAGGATAGAACCATAACTTGGTATGTAGCAGTCATGTTAATACATTCCAGAATGTCACTACTTTTTTTCATAGTCACCATACTGACTTGTGTTTAGTCTGTGCTCTATTCTAGTTCCTGTGTCCTGTTCTACATGACCTTTAGCCAACCAATTCACGCTTTGTGGTTTCTGCATTTGATTTCTCTTTATGTATGTTGTATTTCCTTACTGAATTTCATCTTGTTGATTTTTTTGAATCATCTCCAGCTTACTAGTATCATTGTCAATTTTGATTTTTATCTTTAAATGGGCTTCCAGCCACACTTAACTTGATGTCATCTGCAATATTTCAGTGTATTATTTTAATTGATGATGTATATATGATGGAACACAGTGTGTGGAAGTGGACTAAAGGTAAACTGCTGTGGGTGTCCAGTTAAATTATCCTCCCCTTCGATGAGAAATCACTGATATTGCCTCTGAATCTGTCTTGGGCATACTCTGCAGGTATACAAGTAAGCTGGTCTGTGCAACACATCCCTAGTTAGCTTATGAGAATGTCCATATGAAATGGGGAAATTGGATTAGCTACATGTGACAAACCATTATGACTGTCTTATCACCTTATCTTCTCAATGGTTTATAAAACTGCTTAATAATTTATTTGCCTATCTTTCATGGAATTTAAATTGGCCAGACTAGTATATGAATCAGTCTACTTTTTCAATGATATTTATCAGCCTTCTTTAGTCCCCTGGGAGATCCTTCTCCAGTGTAATACCTAATGAATCAGAGACTCCTTCAGCTATTTCTGAGAGTTCTGTAGGATGAAACTTTTATCAAGTTACACTGAGATAAAATTGTTCATATTATCTAAATACGTGAATGTGAATTTTGTTAGTCATCTGGTAGTCATTAACCTTTCTGCATATCAATACCTTTTTTTTATTCTAACTTTGTAGCCATCTCTGAATTGTGCATTTTGTGATAAATTTGTTTTGTTTTTTCTTTACAATATTTTTTGTGGGTTTCCCGTTGATTACACATGTATATCTTTCTTTGCATTCAGTTCTCTCAGTTTACAAGATGATGATGCCAGCCTGGGCACTGCCAGAATGTAAACATATCTTTCACTCTCCTATTTATCAGAAATGTGGTATTTATAAACTTAATAGAGTAATAAAAGCAAAGGCAGGGCATTTTCCTTTTTCTTTCAGAATCCTGCTAGGTGTCTGAAGCGTGTCAGTTACATTTCAGAACAGTTCCAGAATTTGGTCCCAATTTCAGTTACTTAAACCAGTTTCTGATTCAGTCTGATCTTCGCATGCATCTGTGATGAACGTTTGTTTTCTTCTAGGTGGAAAGCTAAACCAGTAAATTTAATGATCCTTATATCATATATATGCTGTGGAAGATTTGAATATTATGTGGAATTCATAAAGTATTTGCATACACACATTGCATAGCAGTATTTTTTGGAGTGTAACAGTATTCTTTGTATATCGCTGAAGGTCGTAAAACTTTTCCAAGAGCCAGAAGGACTCAGGGGAACAGCTTCCGATCACCAGTTAGTTTCAGTCCCACTGATCACTCTCTGAGCACCAGTAGTGGAAGCAGCGTCTTTACGCCAGAATATGAAGATAACCGAATGAGGAGGAGGGGAAGTGACATAGACAATCCCACCTTGTCAGTCATGGACATCAGCCCACCCAGTCGCTGTAAGTTGAGGCATTTTGTGAACTCCCCTGTAAAAATCTCTTACCTTTTAAGTTAAGTACCTTATGTCAAAACTAAGCACATGACCAAAATACATACAATTGAACAACATGCTCTTATCTCTAAGAGGAAAGAGCCAAGACTGTATGCTGGTCAGTTTTTTTGTTGCTTACTGTGCCAACCTGTAGATTTTCACATGAAATTTGCATCTGATAACAAAACACTGTAAAAATATTTCTGATAATTTGTTAGACTCTTAAGGATCTAGGAAGGGTTATGTAGGTTGTGGTTACTGTTTCTTTTTGCAGATGCTTGTCAAGCTTTCTGATAAATTCTAGACCTCAAGTAGTACTGTTTTATATCTGTGGTGGCATTTCAGGAGCAACTATGCTTTGTGATGACTTAGGTAGCTGGTATATTTTAATCATGCCTTGATTTTATTTTTATTTTTGTTAATGTCACTAAATTTCTTTCACATGCCTTTTCTGTTTTACAGATGAGCTGCTGCTAGTTAAGTGTGTCTGTCTCTACCACAAATTATCTTGTGAATACATTTAAGTAGCTCATGCTTTTTGTCTTACAGGAAGACTTATTGATCTTTGTAACTTATATGGGGAGGTTTAGGACACATAGTCTTTGTTGTTGAAAAATGTAGTCTTTAAAAAAATTATTTTCTGTGTATTCCAGTTTTTCTTGATCAGCTGAATAACAAGCTCATTTGAAAACCAAAACATACTTGTATTTTCAGCGCCACGAGCTCCAACTAACTGGAGACTTGGTAAACTGCTGGGTCAAGGTGCATTTGGCAGAGTATATCTGTGTTATGATGCTGATACCGGAAGAGAACTGGCTGTTAAACAAGTTCAGTTTGATCCTGATAGTCCAGAAACCAGCAAGGTAAGTGATACCGAAGGGAGAATTTGTAAAGGTCTTCTGCTGAAGTGGTGTGTTCTACATTAGACTGATGTTCTTTTCCTTAAACAGGATGATGTTTTAAAATGTGTTATCATGTCTTCGTTAGGAATCCTGTTTTGTTAGTACTTTAAAGAATTAGTTTGGTTACCTGATTTTAATGTTACATCCATTTTTGAATTTTTTGGCATACTGTTATGCAGTGAACATATATAATTGAATTTGGTGCAGTCTCAGTCTCTAAAATTAAACAAACCATCATGAACTGTGCTCTGAAATAGATAATTATTTATACTTACAGGAATTAGAACAAGTTCCATTTATAAACAGAAAAATCTGTACTAAATTAAGTGTTGCAAAAAATAAATTCTTGAGAATATTTCGTTTGGCTATGAAGACAGTTTGAGATACTTATCTTTTTCTGTCTTTTTAGGGGGATTTATTTTGGGGGTTTTTCTTTGTAAAACTCGGGCGTCTTGGCTAACTACTGTTATTCACTGTGTTTCTCTCTAAAGAGCAAAAGCTGAATTGTCAGTTTATTCTTTGTCTAAAATTGAGCTCGTCCTTTAAATACTGGACACTTGAGGAGAGAAACTATTTAAAAGTAGCACTGATCTTCTATTTCTTATTTTCCCAAACCATACTTGCTGCTTTTTACAGGATGGAAAAATAATTATTGTTTTTCCTGCATTAGGACTGCATTCTGCACTGTGGGGAGCAAGGCCAGGGAAGCAATGGGTGTAAGCATGATTGCAGAATAGAATGTCTACCTATTATAGTTACTGCTACTAGTGATGTAGGATCAAGGAAAAAAGCCAGAATCATTTGTGCTGTAGATTTCTAGTGTAGTTTTTGTTGCTACTTCTTTAAAATCTAACAGAACAACTGATTGTGCTTTGGAAATGCGAAATATAAAATACTGTAGTCTTTCCTGTAGCAACAGTTTTGTGACCTCACGTGCCATAGCATTTTGTCATATGTGCCTCTTGGTGTCAAAAAAATCTGTTTTCCCTCTAATGTCAGGAATATGAGGGTATTGGTAATAGCTTGTGGTGGATAAAATCTAAGTTTTGATGAAAGACTTCTAGCTGAAATTTAGAATCCAATCACATTTGAATTAGTGGGTTAGACTTTTTCCATCACCTTACTGTACAGTCCATTTCAAAATTTCTTATTCCCTTGCTTGCAAAATTGTTAGTATTTCAGACAGTTCTAGAGAAGGCACCATATGTGTTAATGTTTTTCTTTTGTTTTATTTTATTATTATAATATTAAGTGGTCCTCAAAGGCATTTTTAAATTATAGTCTGTCATCCTTGAAAAGTTAAGAAATGCTAATTATTCCACTACAAAGATTGAAACTTTTTTTTTAACTCAGTTGGAGGCTTGTTACATGTTGCATAATGATGGTAGACTTCATACATGTGTTGGTATCTGCTGTGCTCTGAAACAAACAGAACTTTGAAATAAGAGACACAATGAAACAACATCATCTCCAAGTCAATTTTTAGAAAAGTAGTAGGCTTTTTTTACTTCCCTCAATCTAATGGGGTTATTTTCATGTTATAAAAAGTATAAACTTTACATAAGCTACAAGGGTTTTTTGTTACATAGTTTGCATAACCCTCAATACTGTCTCACTTGAAAAAAAAAGAAGAAAACCAAAACAAAATCCAAAACATTATTTTTACTACATCAAGCATGGTAAATCTTGTCTGTTTTTTCCTTCTAGGAAGTAAATGCACTTGAATGTGAGATTCAGTTGCTGAAAAATCTGCTGCATGAAAGAATTGTTCAGTATTATGGCTTCTTGAGAGATCCACCAGAAAGAACACTCTCTATATTCATGGAATATATGCCTGGGGTAAGTAGGAGAGCCAGTCCACTTCGACCATCTTCAACCACTACATGATGTGATGAGCACCAAAGTAGACAGCTTTTGCAGAAATGCCCACAGACGTTAAAGAAAAATCCAGGTTAAAACCTTGGCTACTGACAAGAGCTTACAGAACCTTATCTTCTCCGTTGCTTGTTTGGGTTTTCAGAACTACAGAGGTTTGTACAAAAGTTCTTTGCATTTGATTTTGGCATAAGTAGTGCCTGGCAGTATCTTGAGAAGACAACGTTATCATTGGTAAACTCTTGAGTCTTCCTGGATTTTCATGTTTGGTTTTGTTGTCCTGTTGTGCTGTTGTGTAGTCACCGCTTCAAGTGCTCAGTTATTTCAGGAAAATAAAAAGTAGCGAAGATGGCTGTGGGAATAAGTGCATACGGAAATAATCTTGGTGCTTGTTTTTTGTGTGGCACCTAGGTACATGCTGAACTGTCTTCTGTTTTGTGAAGAAATACTATAAGGTCACAAAACTGTAGGTTTTCTTTTTCTCACCAAGTGGGGTCAGCAGAGATAAATCAAATGTACTTGTATAAAAACATAGGCTCCGTATTCCTGAATTCTAGTGTGAGACTCCAGAGAAGAAAAGCAAGGAAGTGGGCAAGTGTGTGTGTGAGGTGAGGGGTTTTTTGTTCGATTAGTTTTTTAGGTGATTTTTGGGCTTTGTTTTTTGGGGCTTCTTGAATCTTCCTGATATTTGGAGGACAATCTTAGCAGTTTGTACCTGTGTGACAAAGCCAAGTTATACTTAAATAGTTATGAAACCATGACATTTTTATTTAATTTTATTTTAAGCTAAGACTTGCATACCTCTTAATTTTTACTTTAAAGTCCTCCATCATGTAGTGTGTTTTTCTTTACAGTTCCCACCCCCCCCTAAACTAACCAGGGTAAATATGTTTTGTCCAGCATGAGTATCACCATTTACCCATCAAAACCAGTTGGGAGTGGTGTTTCAGTGAAAATACTGCTGTTCTCCTTCTGTACATCACACTGGAACTATTCAGCTGCTTGACAGTTTTAAATTTAATAGCTTAATGTTTCAGTATATGACTTCACCATGAGCCTCTTTTTTGGTCAAAGTTTGTATTTTTCTCAGTGGAGGTAAAACTATTATCTGTGCTTTTAAGTTGATCTAGAGAAATATCGCAACTTTAAATGTCTATATTTCAGGCATGAATCTTATCAAAGTTCAACTGCAGTATTAGCCACCTTGGGAATCTAGAAATATTATAGTGACTTATACTTCTCATTTGCCACAGGGTTCCATCAAAGACCAATTGAAATCGTACGGAGCGCTCACAGAGAATGTGACTCGTAAATACACACGGCAGATTTTGGAAGGAGTTCACTATTTGCACAGCAATATGATTGTCCATCGAGATATTAAAGGTGATGCTAGTTCTGCGCGCGCTTCAGTGCCCTTTACTACAGATTCTTTCCCGCTCTTGTGTGTGATGCTAAAATGTAATTAAGTTTGAAATGCCGAAAGACTGACTTAAAATCGATGAGATTGCTTTCCCTCGTTTATTCTTGTCACTGTTGGAACCTGAGGGAGAAAAAATAAGCATCTTTGTGATGTTCTAGCAGACTTCTGACAGTGTTTCTGTAGTCTCTGTCTGCAAAACAATTATGATAAATTTCTTTCTGATTTTATTTTAGTATTAATAGTTTCCATATATCAAAGGATTATGTCATTACAAATAGAAAGACGGGAAAGACAAGACAGACAGGATGCAGAGGAAAGCATCATGACTCAAAAGTTTTATTTTTACAGTTTTGTTTCATCAGTTATATAGAAATTATTTAGCACTTCACTGGTACAAGAAATGACTGGCAGAGGTGGCATTCCTGATCAGATGACTCGGACTTCTTACATTTTATTGCCAGGAAACCTGAGGAGACAGATATGTTTACTTTTTGCAGATAGATGCAGGTAACTTGCAAGGGCTGCACAGGCAAGTTACAAATGCATAGGAAGATGGTCATGTGCAGAATTGGTGTGTTGAACACAATGCTCTTGCATTCCCTAAAACAATTTTCCTGTTGCTTTGTATCAATAGTGTTTTATTCCAAAAAAGGCTGAGATATCACGGTCAGTTTGTACACACTCATGCAAATAATTGTGCTGAATAAATCTGTAACACAGTTTGAGATTTTGCTTTAATACAGCATGAAGATGTTTTCAGTTATTTGGAAACTTATTTCCCATTTCTTTTTATTTCCCTTGTATGGCACATTGCTTATTTTGTCAGCAAGGCTTTATGAGGTGACTGGCACTTCCTAGAAAAGGCCTAGGATTCAAACCATTGTGTATAATTCTTTATTTTCTGAACCTTGGAATAGAGAAATAGGAACGAGCAGAGAAGTAAGTTCTTTGACTTGACAAACTAGACTGATCTCCCATTGTATCACTCAATCAAAACTTCTGTTACCATTTTCCACACCAGAATGCTAACAGGCCTTTCCTGAATGTAACGTTGCATTCCCTTCCTTCCAGGAGCAAATATTCTGCGAGATTCTGCAGGCAATGTGAAGCTCGGTGACTTCGGTGCCAGCAAACGACTGCAGACTATCTGTCTCTCTGGTACAGGGATGAAGTCTGTCACAGGAACTCCATACTGGATGAGTCCAGAAGTTATTAGTGGAGAAGGATATGGCAGAAAAGCAGACATCTGGTATGTTAAAAAAACACAACTTCTCTAATGAAAGGCATTAATTTCAGAATGGGCTGTTTTTCAACAGAACCTAAGTGTTCATTGTCTGAAATTGGAGTGTCATTCTGGGGTTTAAGCTGAAGAAGGTGGCAAGTGTGAACAGTCGTATTTGGAGAGTATAACTCTGAAATCTGAGAATTTTTCATATGGCAATTCCTTAGCACATTGATTTAGGCATCATAAGAGAATCCTTTGAACCAACCTTGCATGAAGTTAAGATTACCAGACTCTTTGTAAATTCTGCGGAGGTACTGAGTGAAAGTAACATGTGAAGCTTTGAAGTGTGAATTCAGTCAATGTCCTGTAATGTAACTTTGATGCAAGGCAGAAAACGAAAAGCTGATCTTTTAAAAGATGAGCACATAGGAAAGAATTAGCCAGATTTACATGGGAGGTATAAAAAATAAAATAAAATAAAGTTGTTATTAAGAGGAAAAGGTAATTTTCAAATATGAATGTTTGTGCTACATTATGTAATACAAGGGGTGAAGACAGCTCCAGCCCAACAGACAGATGATTTTAGTGATTAACACTGCAGGGTAGGTAACGGTAGATACACAGGAGTAGTAACACTTTTGTGTTTAAAAAGGAATCACTTGTATCCAACCCATGGCAATCCTTTTAATGTCAGGGAAAATAATTTAGATTACTTCAGATCACTTCATAATTATGCTGCAGTAGTTGAATAATAGGACAGCCTTGTAGATTTCAGGCAGTTGACCTGTTCAACTTGGAAGTCTTTGTATCAAAGCTCATAAATGGTTTTTTTGATGGAGAAAATCATGGTTAAAACTAAGAAAATACCAAAGTTTCACTTCTGTCAGTCAGTAAATCCTTACTGTGTGAAGAAATGTACTTCTGTCTAACCATAAAAATTCTTGCAAGCGTCTTGAAAAACCATAAGCTTCCTGAAAACTGGGAAATTATTCTAGCCTATCCATTTTGCAGTATCATTTGTTTGTTACTGAGGAGGTTAATCTTTGCAGGACTTAAGGAACAAGGTTTTTATGGTCATATGCATGCCCGTCTGCCTTCCTAAATCCTGTAAGCACAAGCTTTGTACACAGAGATCGTTTAGCATCTTAAAACTTTATTTCACTAAGTATATTTTTAGTACTCTTAGCTAGAAGAAGAAGATACTGCTGGAGTATTATTTAAACTTTTCAGCTACTGTGTCATGTTTGCACATTATCCATTGGTGAGAACTTGTGTGTTTCTAAGGAGCTAGTGATGTACATGGTATACTCAAAGCATTCCTCTTGAACGCTCTCTTGCAGAAATGCAAAGCAAGGGCATTCGAATCCTGCGGGCATCGGAAGAGCAGGGCTACAAGGGTTGTGCAGTGCTCGTGGCCTGTCAGCCTGCTGAGCACTGAATTGCAACGGTGCTGTAACGCCGTGGGGATAGCCTGGAGAAATAGCTGGCGATTTATTTGGTGAGGTAGTAGCTTTTAGCCCAGTGAAGTAATAAAGTGAAGATGTAGGTAGTGATCTGTGAAGCTTTGAGATTGAGTATAGTTGTATATGTGACTTCTCTATGTGACACTGAAACTTTTTCAGCTGAAGTTCTCTGTAGAGTTAAGCGGGTGCTATTTATTCGTGGTATTTCAGTTGCTCTCTACTATTTCTTACTTTCCTAGAAGGCTATTGACTCTGTTGTAACCTGCTGTTTCACTTCTGCCTCTGTTTCAGGAGCGTAGGTTGTACAGTGGTAGAAATGCTCACTGAGAAGCCCCCGTGGGCAGAGTTCGAAGCCATGGCTGCCATCTTTAAAATTGCCACTCAGCCAACCAACCCCCAGCTACCACCTCATGTCTCCGACCACGCTCGGGATTTCTTGAAACGGATTTTTATCGAGGCCAAGCTGCGACCATTTGCAGATGAACTGCTAAGACACACGTTTGCACACTATCACTAACAGCCTGCCTCAACTCAGCTTGCATCTACTGCATTTATTTTCTATTTGACTGCACTTTTATTTTTATTTTTTATGAAAAAAAAAAGGAGAAAAAAGACAAGAGAGAGTATTCTCTTGAATCTTCGTTTCACTTAGATTGTAAACAATCTAAATTTTGTATCTAAAATGAGAATCTTCTCTCCCCCACTCCCACCAGGACTAGAACTTTTTGTTTCTATAATGTACTGATGTGGTTCATGTAGATAAAGCACTTTAGTACATATTTGTTCCTTATTTAAAGGGGAAAAAAAAAATAGGACAAATGCTTGGACAGTCAGGAACTGTGTGACTTTTCTGACACCTCTGACTGACTCAGGGTGCAGGGAAAAATAGACATGCAGCTAAAGGATAAGAAGGTTACTTCTCTGTGATTCTTCTTTATATTGTAGGTACTTGTGGCAGAGAGTTCCAAGTTCTTATCATCTTTTAGCATTTTAACAGTTTTTGGATTTTACAGTTTAAGCTGGAACATGCAGCTCTCAGAGTTAAAGCTGGAAGAACTTGGAACTCTTTGTACAGCAGCGTGTCTAATATGTACTTCTATGTGACCAAAACAGAACAACAAAAAAGAACTCAACACTGATGTGCTAATTAGATGTTTTGGTGTAGAATTATTGTATTATCTTAATAGGAAAATAATTACAGGTAAACAGATTATGGACCCAGACTCCTAGGAACTACTATACTGCAAGGGGAAAATTTCCATAATATACAAATGTCAGCTGTTGGATGTAAATAGTTAGGAGAATGCCTCCTGCTGTATCTGCCAAAGAGAACCTCTGTTGCATAAGCTTGGAGGGAGATGGTTATCTTAGATAAGAGAAAAACAGTAATGTTGAGTGTCAGTTCTTCCTCCACAATCCGATGAATGGCTGGGGTGGAAGGGGAGTGACTAACCTTTGAGCAGTATATGAGTTAATTTATTCAGAATGAGCTATAAGAAATAGTGTTTTCAAAGCTGTCAAGAGGCACTAGGATGGAATGTATGTCAACATTAAGTGCCTGAATAATAGAAAATTCTTCCCGTTATGCACTAAAAAAATTGTTATAGTAACACAGCTCACTCATCTAGGATGTGTTGAAAATTCCTGAAATAAGGTTAAACTTCTTTTGACACCAGGAATAAGTCACTGAGAAAGATAAGACTCCAGTTACATTTTTAGTAAGGTAGTGACGATGAATCCACATGAACAGGGAGGCACAGCACGAAAGAGTGTGTGAAGAATAGGCCAAAAGCACAAAGAGAGCCAACAGTTAAATAACATGAGCATGATTACTCCAGCCTGATAATCCAGATGATTGGTGTTTGTCAAATTTCCAACGGTCATAATACGTACGCTAATCACTTCCATTTCTGAAAGAGTGTAAGAAAAGAAATATTGCTGCTCAACTGAGAAGTCCAGGTACTGATCAGGTGTAGTGAATAACTGACTTTTCCCAACAGAGAAGTCAAACTCTCATATTTTTGTAGAATATCACAACATAAAATAATTTAAAAGGGCATTTGGAAATAAACTATTGGACTATGGAACTGAAATACTGTATCCTGTTTTGGATGACTCGCTGCTTGCTTTTGTTGTTTTGTAAGGGCAGAGCGGACTGGTGCCATGAACCTTGTCGACTCTGACAGGGCTCTACCTGTTTTGCACCTTTAGAGGACTCTCAGAATTAAGAAATGCATAGAGAGATAGAACAATAACCTTACTCATTGCTATCATAGCTCACTCCTGAGATTTCTGAGTTTATTCTGTGAACTTCCAAACTTTCTGCCAGAGCATAAGCAGAACGATAGGTCTTTCTTAATAACTTTACCTGTGGTGCAGTAAGAATGATTTTTAAGTTTTATATTATTTTATGTGGGTCATCTCTCCTGAGACTGAGAGTGGTGGAGTCTTTGATTTATGTATTTTACCCAGCTTTTCATTTTCTCAGTCAGGGTACAGAACTGTGCAAGGTTTTCTGAATATGGGAAGAACCAATCAGACCAAGGAAAACATAGAAAGCTGAAAGGAAAGTCAGCTTGTACTGGCTTATTTTTGCCTCTTTGTCACTAGATAAAAGCTATGAAAGCAGCCTTTAAAAAGGATTGATATGTTCTCTCCTGCAAAGAACCTTTGCTTTATAAGCAAAAGTTAGTGACAGTAGGGATGGAAAGTTTTTAATGTAGAGCCTAATAGTTTATGTCGGTAATTTAAAGATCATATAATAATTGAAATGATTGATTTCAAACAGATTAAGAAGGTACCGAAACCAAGGTGAAAATGTATATAAAAATCAGTGGACAGTGCTCTCTGAAAAGGTAAGGAGACTTTATATTACCAAAAAAGGATTTTAAAGGGAAAATGTAACCAGGTTTATCTGTAGCATTCGTAACGTTTAAATATATACTATTCGAAAAAGAAACTGCACTCTCGGAAGCTTGAAAATTCTACTTTTCTTACACTGCGTCCTTTTTGTGAGAGAGTGCTGGCTCATGTATATTGCAATAGCACTTCCTCATTGCCATTTTTAATAACCGAATAATCAAGTTTGCTGCTTTTGTGCCTTTTCTAAAAAACCGGCATTCAGTCACGACAACAGTAAACTTTGTGGAGCCAGGAAAAAAGGATTTTGCAGAAGGCATTTTACTTAATTTCTCTGACATATCGGAAAGCTGCCAATGTAACGATGGTGCTTCATAAATGAAGATGACATTTGCCAGTTCCAGTGATTCTAGTAAAATTTTATTCCTTTAACCAAAATTAGTCTCGAGCTGTTTTTTTCACACTGTGGAGTTTGATGACTTAAGCTTATGGTAAATTAGCTGCTTATTAATGTAAATGTTTTGAGCTAGAAATAATTACAAAGCTAAAGCAGCCTTAACAGAAAGTTAGCTAATATTTATCCCCTACTGGGATAAAGTAGTAAAGCAAGCTGTATTAAATAACATAGTACTTCTGTATAGAGTGTCTGGAGAAGACTTACATTGACTACTGATGTGATAAGAAACAAACCCTAGTTGTAGAATTTGAGAGGGTGCATGGAATTGCTTGCCCGAGAACTCCACTGGAGGAGGGTTGTGGAGCTGAGGTCGCTGCTCACAACTCCTGATGTCTTGCTAAGAAAGATACCAGCATTTATAATCATGAATTATTCTTAACTATTGAATCCAATTACTAGAAAATGCCAATGACAACAGCACTGTTGTGGGGTTGTTTAGCTTTTCTGTAAATGCCCCAATGAAGCTATGCTCTCAAAAAATAAGGATTGTGGTTCATAATGAGTATGCATATTTTCAAAGGACTTGCTTATCTGCTAATGAATTTTATTATTCTGTTTGTTGCACTTATTAACTAACAAGTCAAGCTACTTCCCTAGTAGGGTTTTAGTGGTGTAACTAACAGTCCTGTGAGAGTGAGGCTGAAAGTTTCAGTCGTGTTAAAGCAAGTTAATTTGAGCGATAGAAATATCCATGCAAGGACTTAAAAAGGTACGGATCTGATAACTGAAAGTCAAACCTACCTGGACTTGTTTCTTTACAGTTTATAGTTTTAAAATGTTAACTTGATTTGAAATTCAGTTTGTGGCTAAACAGTCTCCTTTCAGTATGACAAAATGAAAAGTGATTTGTTTGGGGGTTTTTGATTGTTTTTTTTTAGCTAGTGCCTTTTTGTCTGTATGCCTTAATTTTGTTCACATCTGAACACTATATTGATATGTCATACAATTCCATGTCACCAAAGCAGTCTTAAGAGTATGGGTTTTTTCAAAGTGCCCAAACCAGAATTCACCTAACTGCACTGAAAAGTGAATTTTATTTATAATCTGCTGCAGGTATTTGAATTGAGAGTTTTAAAAAGTGATTTTTGGAGCAATTCCTGAAGGCTTCCTGTGCTGATACAGGTTTTGTATTTGCGTTGTGGAGATCGTACACTGATGCGCATATCAGAAAAATGACTTTTCTGTACTCATAGAAATACTATTAGAGTCAAGATTTAGCTTCCTAGCTCTGGGTGTTAGACCTTGGGATTACTGTAGAAAGCACAGCAGAGTTCTTAATGGACCTGAAATTATGGCTGGTACATTTGTAAACATGGTACTGCATTAAAATCTGTTTATTTCAATGCAGAGAAATGTGTGTCCAAGCAAATGAACAGATGTCTCAGTGACGTTAGCATCGTTCCTGTGAAATTCTTTCCTGTGTCTTTTGGATAATCCTAGTCCTGCTGTTGTCTTGACTGAAAGCCTCGTAGCACCTGTAGGTACAGCGCAGTACAGCGAGCCATTCTTGTGGACAGCACAGATCAATGTCTAACTGCAGCTTCAGAGACTCGAGCAAATCGGTCAGATCTTAGTTATTTGTAACCGATTTCTTACTTTCTGAATCTTGAAAGTCTTTGTCGTGCATATAGAAAAGCGTAATTTGTGTGCTTGAATGTAAGTCCCTATGGTGTTCCTGAAAAAGCAAAAGTATTACAGCCAGTATCATTTCTTCTTGCTGGTAACTTACTGTCTTGTGTTAATGACAAGTCTGCAGTGTAAAGTCACATACAATTACCAAAGCTTTTCTATCCCCATATGCATATAGCCAAAAGTGATGTTTCATGGGTTAGTACTGGTACTTATATAGATACCTATATATCCTTCAGTAAGCTATTGCCGAGTAAAGCAGGTACTAGTAAAAAGTGATAGACACTGCCCATATTTAAGAGATTTGGGCGTTTTGATGTTCTGATGTGCGAAATTCATGCCAGCATTAAAATGAGGAGTTTGCCTTCTAAAACTCTTCTTAACTTCATCTTATTGTTGTCCTACTAAAATCAATGCATAAGCTTGGTGACTAAACCCTGGTGGCTTTTAAAGCTGGGTTTGAGCTTTGGGACATTTGAGGAATGCCATGAAAACACGTAGATTTGTGACCTGATTTGCTCTGCGTGCCATGGTGAGAACATTTCAAAGCTGCTGAGAAGCAGTCTGCCAGACGTGACAGCCAAGTGTCATCCCCGGTCACAGGGGTGCCAGTGCTGCCTTCAGGGGGAGCCTCAAACACACACCGAAGGGGGCGGGCAGAATTGATACCAACCTGGCGTTTCTGAATCAGTATTCTTGATCAGAAACAAAGGAGATCCTTTTTTTTTCCCCACACGTGGCCTGCACAGTTTATTTTACTTTCTAGTTGGAGTAACTTACGTGCTGAAGAGGTGGGAGCCACCGATAGCTCCAGAATAAGGTGCGAGTTCAGGTACAGCTTTATGCCAGGGCCACTTGAACCCAGGGCGCTGCAGCTCTCCCCTTGCTGGAGCAACCCTTGGGTTTTCTCTAGCAATACACACATACATATTTGAGGGGTAAGGGGGGGTGGAGGGAATGAGATTTCTCACGTTTCAAAGCACCAGTGCTGGCAGTCATGCTTCGGCTAGGTTTTAGTTTTCCTAAACTTAATTTAAAGGGAGAGGAACTGGATTAAAACACATTAAAATCCTATCTCATGTTTCAGCCCTTATGTTGAGTTCAGCAATGAGGACTGGAGGTCAGGGTCTGCTGCCGAGAGATAAGGAAAAGGATACTCTAACTCCAGAGCTGGATATTCATGGGAAATGTTTCAGAAGTTTTTCATGTCTTTTACCCCCAAACTCCATGATCCTTTTCCCTGGAGGTGATATAATGTGGACTTAGAAACAAAGGATTGCGGTTTATTTTCTGAACAGGCGTTAGCTTGTCAGTTCTCTAGTGTTTGTTTCTTGTTATATACTGGTAAAAAACGGTGGTGTCATCCTGAAACTGGTACGGTTTATTAAAGCGGAGCGTCTGTCAGCACAGACCTCCCAGGAGTCTTATAACGGAGTATCCCTGTAAATACGTGGAGGAGACTTAGATCAATCAGAATGTAGGCTTTTAGTTTTCATGAAGCTATGAATAAAAATTTGTAAATTTACTCTTGATCTAATGTACATTTTTATGTAGCCATTAAATTCCCTATTTAATCTATCAGTTTCTCACTGTAAATGTTTTTACTCTCAGTTGAATGCTGGGCACAGTTTGTAATGTATGTACACAAAGGTGTTTTTTTCTATCAACGTTGACTTTTTTGCACATTTTTGGAAATATTTAATTTGTACACTGATTTAATACTCTGACCAATTGTTAATGGGTGTATGAGAATCACGTGTGTGTGCAATGTACTACTGTCTGGATGTATGGGTTTTTTATTACTTTTGAGATGTTGCTACCAGTAACTGCACTGCTGTTGCTGCTTTACATGGAATATCTTGTGTATAAAAAGAATATATATATATAAAAACAATTAAAAAATTAGCCTATGGTTACCTTGGTTGAGGAACTCAGGATTTGAGCATTGCTTACTAGTTCCGTTTGTCTAACAACCTTCCAAACTAAAACAAAACAAAACAAAAAAGGAAACAAACCCCCCTTGTAATTCTGTGTATGCATTGAATGTGTGTCTCTATATATCTCTCTCCCAGTAATCTTATTCCACAATTTCATTTCTACATTTTTATGAACTTGTTTTTTAAGGGTACTATGTTTAGTTAGAATAATTAAATATATAAAAGCTTTGAGAGATGATTTACTAGATAAATATATTTTCAGCTGGCTGATGTTCAAAATATTTTTTTATTTTTTTGTTTTTAACCATTCAAAATGTATTTGTATTTCCAAAATCAGACACGAATTGTACTTAGAAATATATTAAAACACTCTGTAGGGACAACAGTGTCATTTCTCTTTTCAGAATGTTGTATTTTAGAACCATGCATCCCTCACTTTCCAATTGGCTTTTTTTTTTTCAATGTAAAATGTGCTTTGTGGAAGCGTGTATTTTTAATTCTGATTTCTTTACCCTCCCCCTTCTCTGCCTTGGCTCGCTCTCCTTCCTCGCCCCTGTGTGGCTCCCGCCCCTACCGAGACCCGCTCCCCTGCCCGCCCGCCTGGCGCCCCGCGGCGGAGGCTGTCTCGGGAACACAAAATCGTTGGCGCTCGCGCGGGTAGCCTACTCTGCGGCTCCTCCCCTCTCGCGCGCCGGAAGTGACGCATTGTCCGGTCGCTAGCGGGCGGTGCGCGGCCGCCATGGGCAAGAAGGAGCGGGGTGAGCGGCGCGGGGCCGGGAGCCCGGCGGGGAACGGCGCGGGGTTGGGGCAGAGCGGGGCGGGGAGGGCCCTCGGGGGCGCGGCGGGCTCGGGTGGCGGCCGTGCCGTCTCGTCACCGCTCCGGCTTCGCTCCCAGATAAGAAGAAGTCCAAGAAGCGCCATTACGATGACGACGAAGACGATGAAGACGAAGCTCCCGGCAAGGAGTCGCAGGAGGCGGTGCCGTCCGCGGCGGGAAAGCAGGTGGAGGACAGCGGCACTAAACTGGACGAGTACGGGGCGAAGGACTACCGGCTGCAGATGCCGCTGAAGGCCGACCACTCCTCGCGTCCCCTCTGGGTGGTACGTGCGGCCGGGGGGCCTCCCTGCACCCGCTCGGGCCTTCGCTTCCTCGGGGGTCGGTGAAGGCCCCCGGGCTTCCCCGCGGTGCTGGCCGTTCCCGTTAGCTGCGGCTTGGCATGGAGTAAAGCGTGCTGCGGGCCTGGGCAGGGGATCTGGCTGCTGTAAGGCTGCCCTTTATCGGTAGGGCTGTAAGGGAAACACAGAGAGATGTGTTTGCGGGAATTTTCCCTCCATAAAGAAGCTGGGACTGTGCCGCAGACTGTCTGCTCTCTGGAGCCATAGAATCGTTTTGGTTGGAAAAGACCTTTAAGATTGTCAGGTCCAACTGTTAAGTCAAGTGGGGATACCGAGAAAAGGGGTTGTGCGTTCAGGGGGAGAGAGTGTGCCCCTGGGTTTGGCCTTGGCGGCTCATTCGGAGCGAGATTTGCTCTGGTGGGACAGGTGAGTGCTGCACCTGCAGCGCCTGTGCTGGCACAGGCTGTGAGCAGCATGAGGTTGCTCAAGATGTTGCTGCTAGGCCCTGCTTGGGAGCCCCTTAGAAAACCCAGATGGACTGCTCCCATCCCAGCAGCCTCCTTGCAGGTCCCCTCTCTGTCAAGAATCCTTTTCTGTGGGCATGCTATTGCCTGGAGAGGATCAGTACGGCACCTTAAGCTGGATTTTTATGTGAGGAAGGCTTGTGGAAGTGACTGCATTAGCTAATGACATGAGTGAGGGCTGTTGCTGCAGTGGCACAGCAACCAGGTTTGTATGTTGGAATGAAGCAGTCTTAAGACAGGTTGTTATCATCTGTAACTGGTACCACTTGTTTTCTCTGACCCGAAAGGGACATCAATAAATCTGTCCAAGTATTGGACAGCAGTACAAGCGTATGGAGCTTGCCCTGCCAGCATCTGCGGGTGTCTGTTACTGGATGCTGTGGCACAAGTGCCATCTTTCCTTCTGTGCTCGTTTTGTGTAAAATGAGTGAGGAGTTTTGGTTTGTGTTAGGGGAACAGGGCTGACAGCTTGCTGCTGCCCAAGCTATTGGCTTAGCATTAAAAAAGAAAAAATGCCACAACGTGTCAGTCTGGAAAAGCCTCATCAATCTGGGTGTGGTTTATCTGTCTATGGACAGACAAATCAACATCTGGACCCTATCTGAAAACAAAAGTATGTTCCTCTATCTCCCTTTTTCTTTCTCTGACTTTGTTGGTAGGACAAACACTTTTTTGAAACCGTGTGATGTTTTGCTACCTAAATAGTGGACTGTCTCCATGACTGCTTTGTAGGAAATGCCTTATTTTTCTCCACTCAGACTGTTACACGTTCAGCATTTCTTATTATTTTTACAGGCTCCTGACGGCCATATTTTTCTGGAAGCCTTTTCTCCAGTTTACAAATATGCACAGGATTTTTTGGTTGCCATTGCTGAGCCTGTGTGCAGACCAACCCACATTCACGAGTACAAGCTGACCGCATACTCGCTGTATGCTGCTGTTAGCGTTGGCTTACAAACAAGTGACATCACAGAATATTTACAAAAGCTGAGCAAGACTGGTGTCCCAGATGGAATAATTCAGTTTATCAAGGTAAGACATTGGTGTTGAAAATGTATCTGCTGTTACTATTGAAATTGCATCGGGCTGCCTCTGCTTAATTGGGTTTTTTTGTAATCTTTTGTCCCTGTTTCAAGTGAACAGAGGCTTTATCTTTTTTCTTTTTCTATAATATATTGCTGTACAGATGTACAATTTCACAGTATATCCTGTGTGAGGTTTACACCTCTAAAAAAAAAAAAAAGTATGCCAAAGTGTCTGTGTGCACACTTTCAGCCAGTAGGAATTGTATATGGGGAAAGTTTCCTCAGATTAGCTCTGGAAAAAGACTATGAATGTGGGAGTGACTGAAATAGCCAGACTCTGTGAAGCAGAGCCTACCTTGTCCTGGCAGTATCTTGCAGTCTTGGAAGCAGTTTGGAATTGGGTATATATATATTGTCTGTGACTCATCTGCTGCATGAGATGATGTGCACCAGGAATACCTGTGCAGGTTTGTTCCATAGGCATAACAACATTGCAAGTAAATGTTTCCTGATACCGTGCTTCCCTGTGAAGACCTAAGCTGCATGGCAGCATTTGGCCCCAAATGCAGAATCACTCTTTGACATATTCCTAATGACTGCTTCTGTTCATTTGTAGCTCTGTACTGTCAGCTACGGGAAGGTGAAGCTGGTGCTGAAACATAACAGGTAAGTGGCTTCTTCCTTAACTAACTAGTCTGGCAGAGAAGTCCTCCAGGTGCAGGGCTGTGTGTAAAGGAGTATTTTCCGTAGCTGTTGAGTCTTACAGCTCCCAGGTGAGTGTAGTGTCTGTCAATATAAGATCCCTTTTTCAGCTGTTGAAAGTGTTTATAATACATTAGTGAATTCAGTGAGGCTGTCTTGAACAACTGCTGCCTATCATTAGATTTTTAAAAGTAGGTTGAAAATTTGATTTTCTAGCTTGTTTCTTTAGTGCTTGGACTTGCGATATCTACATATGAAAAGGTTCCCTGGAAACCTTTTGTTGCTTCCCAGTTTACGAGAGCCTAGTTAGACAAGTTTTTCTACAGCTGGCCTTCAGCCTTGTGTATTCTGACTGGTAATCCTTTATTTAGGAAGGGTAAGCAAATCCATTGGCAAGAGGTCTGTGCTTGTGGCTGGGTTGAATCGCACTAAACCTAGAAGACAACATTGGAAGGGACCTATGGAGATCAGCTAGTTCAGAGCTGACCAGTTTTGTCTAAACCTGTGATTCTGTGGTAGTGAGAGGGAAAGGAGAAGACAGCAGGAACCTGAAGCCTATGTCTGTACCTTCCCTGGGTTTTCTTTCTCCTTTTATTTGTTTTGTCAAGTTTTCTGTTGTGCAGCAGCTGTGGATAAGCCCTGGGACTATAATCTAATGCTCTACTTGTGCTGCTCCTGTCCTGAACTTGCTGCTTTGGATAGAACTAACGCTGGTATTACTGTCGGGTGTTTGTCCTCTTCCTTGGTGTTTCTTAGAAAAAGATTTCTCCCGTGCCATGTAGGACTTTAAGTCTCTCTTGGCTGATATTTTTAACTGGGATCTCCAACGAGTGTCATTATTGATGAGTCTTTAGGGAGAGAAACAAATTCAGGATGCACCAGTTTTTAGATGATTGGTGTTCTGGATTTTTGGTTTTTAGGCTTTTTTGTCCTGTGGGCAGGACTTTAAAACACCACATTCAGTGTTTTCACAGACACACCTCAATTTGATCTCAAAAAATTTGGCTTGTATCACAAAGAAGATATATATGTGAGAGCTCTCTCTGGGTAGTTCTGCTGGAGTTTTCCCACTCATGGTGTCTTTGAGCACGATGCATAACTGCAGAGTATGTGATGCTTTTGATAGGAGGCATCTTTTAAAATTTTTGATTGCCGTAATTTCTTTTTGGTTGGTTGGTTTTTCTGTGGTTTTTTTTGTTGTTGGTTGGTTGGTTTTTTTTTTATATTACCAGCCCCAAGACTGGCTACTTGAGAGTGCATCTGGGATAGCTATATATTTAAGCATCTATGCCACTCCTCCTCTAAGTTATTCAGTTGATTAGTTCATAAGAATCTTTTTCTTTGTTCTTTAATTTTAGGTATTTTGTGGAAAGTACCCACCCCGATGTGATTCAGCAGCTTCTGCAAGACCATGTAATTCGAGACTGTCGCCTGAGAAATGCTGAGGGTGAAGAGACTGAGCTGATTACAGAGACATTCACCAGTAAATCAGCGGTATGTTTGGGTGGGTTTTAAAATTGCTGAATTAACAGTAGTTAAACTGCTGAGTAGTTTGTAGTGGTTATTCTTTGTTCATTGTATAAGCAGTTGCTTTCTGTTCTGTCAGCTCATGGCGGCGGGGCTGTGTCTCTAATGAAACCCTTGGTGAAAATTCCTGTCCATCTATTTCAGATTTCCAAATCCAGTGAGGGCAGCTCTGGTCCATCAACATCACAGGGAACAGATGCTCAGAATAAGCCAGATGTCCCAGCTGATTTATTTGAGTTTTATGAACAGATGGACAAAGATGAGGAGGAGGAAGAAGAAACACAGACAGTGTCTTTTGAAGTCAAGCAGGTATGAGTAATTCTGCTTTTGTAGCTTTGGGGAACGTGCCCAGAACTTGCAAATAAGCACGAGAACTTAAAGTACTGTGGCTCTTTGTTTGACTGGGGAGGTGACTGGTAGTCATTAACATTTCTTTCCTTTTACCTTCCAAAATCTTAGTCTCTTCCTCTTCTGTGCAGAGAGCAGCAGGCTGGGTGTTGTTGCTTTCCACAAGGCATAGTGCTCAGAGGCCAGAGAAAGGCTTCAGAAGCTAAGAGGGGTTCCCATCACGTGTATCTTAGTGTTGCTTTGTGCAAGACAAGCAAGAATTCAGTGAACGGCAAACCCGTTGTTCTTTTCAGAGCTTGCATGGGGGGTTTTTTCTTCCTTTTTTTTTTTTTCCTTTCCTGTTTTTGTTTTGTGATTCATGTTTGAAGAAGGAGCTTTTGGTGGTTCTGATTTCATAGCTTGAGAAGTGTAGCTGGAGGTTGGAGCACACTCCTGGCTTGACCTTCAGAGAGCTCTTGTAGAATTTCTCAAGTTGTTTTAGAACTCAGTGGTTCTAATGGTGCCTTACTGGGGAAAATAGAAAGTTTTAGAATAGATAACTTAGTAGTTATTATGTTTATTTTTAAAAATATAAGCCAAACCAACAACCTCTTGGTGATTGAATCAACCTGCCATTGTGGTGGAAAAACCATGTTACCGAAGTACCGAGATTTTCCAGGTTTAGCAGATGTGCAGCTTTGGTGGGTCCTTGTGTGAACACACAGAACCTTTTTTGTATGTTATGAGCCTTTTGTTGCAGGACTTCAGGATGTGGTTTAGTCACTGCTGGATAAACAACACATCTGAGATTAATGCATCATGTCCTTCCATCTGTCTAAATAAGCCTCTCTAATATCAGCTGTTATTTAGAATGTCTGAGGAGCATGGGGGTGATCACAAATAAAGGTTTTGGAATAAACTTTAACTCTTGCAGACTTAATAAGCATAAAAAATAAATGTGACTTCGCATGGTACTATAATCTGGTTGTTTGTGAAAAACAAAAAGGAATAATTAATTCAGATATGGAGAATTTACCCATCTGAAGCTTTGTTTCCTCTTCAGGAGATGATAGAAGAACTTCAGAAGCGTTGTATCCATTTGGAGTACCCCTTGCTGGCAGAGTATGATTTCAGAAATGATTCTGTGAATCCTGATATTAATATAGATCTGAAACCAACAGCTGTCCTCAGGCCTTACCAAGAGAAAAGCCTAAGGAAGATGTTTGGAAACGGACGAGCCAGATCTGGTGTTATTGTCTTGCCATGTGGTAGGTTGGCATTCAGGGCTTTTGTTCTTTATTTGCCTGTAGTAAAGTAATTTCCCAATGCAGCTCAGCTTTCAAACAGGGACTGTTATGGATACCAGTATGTAGAGTCCTGTTATTTCTTACAAGTGGGTGGCAAGGCTGTGGTGACAGAGAGCCCAGTTGATAGAGATGTCAGGCATCTGCTTGTTACAGTGCTGACAGTATCCTGGGAGTGACTGAGGAAGTGCTTTGTGGTAGCTTCAGATGACCATTCCTGCTTGCCATGTTAGGGAATGGACATGGCTGGCGAGGGCAGTGGGATAGATGGCCTCTAGGGCAAGCTTTCTGTAGCCACCTGCAATTTAACGTGCTTTTGAAATTAAGAAAGCATTAAAGTGCTCCTGATTGGCAAAGCCATCATTCACAATATTTTCTTGAGAAAATAAAGTTACGTGTCCAGCAGACAGTCCAGCTGTTTTTTTAAAGTGAATACTCCATTTCTTTAGTACTGTTATTTTAAAGAATCAACAAAGAATTTGCCCTTACATGATTTCATATCCTCTCAGAGTTTTCCTGTTTTCTGTTGGGTTTTTGCTTGTTTTCTCTTCTTTTTTTTTTCCCTTGTACTCCAGTGATACCTGAGAGGTGACTAATGAACATCACCCTTCTTCCCCTGCAGGTGCTGGCAAGTCTCTGGTTGGAGTGACAGCTGCTTGTACCGTCCGCAAGCGGTGCCTGGTCCTTGGTAATTCCGCAGTGTCTGTAGAGCAGTGGAAAGCCCAGTTCAAGATGTGGTCCACCATCGACGACAGTCAGATCTGTCGGTTCACTTCTGATGCCAAAGACAAGCCCATTGGCTGCTCTATTGCTATCAGCACATACTCCATGTTGGGACACACGACGAAAAGATCTTGGGAAGCAGAAAGAGTCATGGAGTGGCTTAAAAGTCAAGAGTGGGGCCTGATGATCCTTGATGAAGTACATACTATCCCTGGTAAGGAAATGGTTTGCAAACCTTGCGCGTTATCTGCGCTGTTAATGTTACTCTGCTTTTTTAGTAGCAGTGGGTTTTTTCTCTCTTAGGATTAATGTAGTGAGTGTGGCTTAGGATTCTGAGACAAGTAAACTGCCTTATTCTGCTTCTTTTTTTTTTCCCCTCCTCATAACTACAGAGTTTAGCTGATCATTAGTCTTTCTGAATCCCTGAAAATTAGGCACTGTGTTTTCTGTAATGGCAACGTAAAATACAAGTGCCTTGTCCTTCTGTGTAGCTTGATAAAGTGCTCTGATGATATCTGAATTACATTTGTATAATTTTGCTGTAGGCAAATTTGAAGAGCAGTTCATCTGCCTTCTTTTCTTTTGAGGTGCAGTAGCACTGTAGTTTAGCTTTAATATCTATTTCTACTCAGTAAAATATGTGTGACCATAGTGATCACTGTCCAGAAATAGCTGTTGTATTTGAAATTACTATATAACTCAGATCTATTCTATTGGAAAACAATAATATAGTATGAAAGTGTCCATGGAATAAATCTGGCTAAAAATACCACCCAGGATTCTATTAGCTGCTCTACCTTGTTCTCATGATTTCATTTGAATATAATTTGGTGTCTGCAGAAATGACAGGTTTTGGAAGTAGGCACTGATGGTTGATGGCCATTTTATCAAAGTAGCTTGTTGCTGCCACCATTCTTTCACTTTGGGCTTACTTGGTTTCATAAAAAGTAAGGTATATTAACGTATATAAAAATTAAGAATCTCCTCTGTGATCTCTAGCAATAGTAAAGATGAGTAATTCTGCCATATGCTAAAAGTTGTGAAAGTGGCAATCAGCCAAGAGTCCTCATGTCATAGTTCTTTCTGAAAAATACTGTATGCCCTTAAACAAGCCACGTAACCTTTGAAGATTCCCTTTCTCTTGGGAAGTGGGAAATAAAGATGCCAGAAGATTTACTGGGATTTTCAGAGTACACTGATATAAACTAAAGCTGCAATTGGTGTGAAGTTTTGCTGTAACACAGATTTGTTAGAAGTGTCTGTGAAATGGGGTAGAATTTCCCAATACTGTGCTTGCTGTATTCAGGAGTCGATGCAAGTGTTATTTTAAGTTGAAATATTTGTCTTCTAAATCCATTCAGGAAAGTAAACAGAAAATTTGTCTTGCATTTCTTAGCAAAAATGTTCAGACGTGTGCTCACTATTGTACAAGCTCACTGTAAGCTGGGGCTGACTGCTACCCTGGTCAGAGAAGATGATAAAATTGTTGACCTGAACTTCCTGATCGGACCAAAGCTCTATGAAGCCAACTGGATGGAGCTGCAGAACAGTGGCTACATTGCTAAAGTCCAGTGTGCTGAGGTGATGCTCTGCTTTTTGGTACTACTGGTGTTTATTTAGTATGATTATAATTTATGTTTTTTTCCTAAGGAAGATGTATAGAATTTTAAGTATTTAACTGAGAAAAACAGTGTGCCCTTAGGACTTTTCATTTACTTTGTAGCTTAGGCAAGGCTGTTGCTGGTCAATACGAGCATGTGGCAAATCCAGCAGCCACGTGGTCTTCAGAGTGACTTCAGCACTTTTGGTCTTCGCGAGGATTGCAGTGCTTGATCAGCTGTCTCCGAGTCAGCATTTGGAAACATGAACTGGCTGCAGTGTTGTAGACCTGGTTTGATGCAGTTGATGTTCATGTTGTCTGACTTGACTTTGTAGCTTAAACTCAGTTCTCTGTGGTCATTGTGTTGTGATGAACACAACGTCAGGTGGTATGCTGGAATCTAATTTTTAAAGACTTCAACTGGTAGACAGTCTGTTGTTGAGGAAAATTCTTGTAACTCTTAAAGTTACAAGTTTTATGTTAAAAAACATAAGCAAACACTGGCTTATTTCAAGCCTTAATGCATGAGGATGAAAATTGAGAACACAGGACTAGATCTTACTATTTCTTTCCTGTTTAATGGTGTGACCTCTGTTCTTTCCAGTATAGGGATGAGAGAAAAATCTGGTATCAGAGAAGTGGAAACCTTTTACACAGTCAGATTAGAACATTAAAGTAACCTTTCTGGGTCATACTAAAGGTCTAACTTAATATCTTGCCTCAGATATTGGTCAAGGAAGGTACAGGGAAGCATACAAAAACAGGTCAAACATATCTATTACTTCTCCAAGCCTTCAATCATATATGAGCTATACATGGTTTCTGTGTAACTGTCACGGTTTAGGGTCAGGGCAGCCCCTTAGGCCTATAACAGACCCTCTCTGTTAACCCCCCTCCCTCCCCAAAGGGGAAGAGAAAGGGAATAAGGCAGAGAGACTGAGCGATTAGAAAAGGAAACTAGAACAGCTTCAATGAAAAGGAAAATAGTAATAATAAAAATGGAATATATACAAATATATACAAGACCAGTATGGAACCCAACCCCCT
>WTSP01002929.1:0-10290 GCA_025331215.1 Actenoides lindsayi
TGTCCCTGCCCAAGGCAGGGAGGTTGGAACTAGATGATCTTTAAGGTCCCTTCCAACCCTGACAATTCTATGATTCTATGCTCTTTTACTTTCTTGAGCTCACGGCGCTCTTGGGTCATGCCTCGTGTTGGCTCTTGGTTTGCACAGTTGCCATGTGGGAAATCCCAGTTGCAGTCCTCAAGCTGCTGAAAGTCTGATGGAAAACGTACTAAATCTACTTAAGCAAGGACTTGAGGAGACTTGTAGTGGCTCCCTGACCCTTCAAGAAGACACTGAGGATGGATTGTGTGAAGTTCAGCCTTCAAAACCATTTTCTGGACCCTCATGTATTTGTTTGTTTGGTTTTGTCTGTAATAACAAAGCTTATTTTTAACTCTGTATCAGCATCCTTGTATGGAGGCTCAAAGATTACATGTCTTTTTATTAGAGCTGCCTTCACAGTGTTGGATTTGCATAGACTTAGCAATGGTACAACGTCCAATTTTAGTTAGTGGAGCCCTTGGATGGGAAGTGGAAACCCTAATTGTTAATACACTACCATTAAGTTTCTCAGTACCCAGCTAGTAATTACACAAAACTTACTGGAGTACAGAAGGACTTTGGAAATAGAAGTGTAGAGGTATGTAGAAGAAGGTTTCTGGAAATACCATCTGAATTGTTCTGCTTTTTAAAAACATTTTTCTCCCTTTTGTCTTAGATAGTACTGTTACCTTTGTTCAGAGTTGAACTACAGCCTACTCCTTTGCTTGGGGTGGGTGATTTTAAACAGCTAAAGCAATGAGGTTTACATGTCATGAGGTGCTGCAAGGCAGTGATTCATTTTCCCTTCCCTGGTGAACATTTACAGAAGTTTTAAGGGCTTGGCAAGGACTGGGACTCATCCAGAAGCAAAATCATCTGTTATGAACACTTTGGAATTAGAGGGAAGGCTGGGTACAAATCTGTGTTTTTGACTCACTGGTAAGGAGCGGTCATCAGCGTAGGGCAGTGGTTATTTCAGCAGTGACCTTCTCAGCATCCAGCATATTTAGTGCCCAACAAAACACTGAAAAAGCTGTAGTGAGATCGGCCTTTAAAGTTTGGATTGCACACACAGGACCGTAGTCTTAGCACTGAGTAACAGTTCTGGGTTTAGACTGTCTTTGCTTGCTTTCCCTGGGGGAAGCCTGAAGCAATATGGTAAAGAGATGTGCTGGAGCCCCCAGTGAGTTGGCAGCAGAGCCCCGAAGGTGAAGCCAGAAGCCTGTGGCTTGCCAGACCACACTGCCCTGTAATTACCAGATAGCCCTGCTGCTGCTCCGGGGGTGAAGCAAGCTGGGGCAGACCGAGATCTTCATCGCTCTCCTGCAGCGTGTCCTATGCCTGTCTGGAGTGCTCACCTTTCCTCTGCTTGTTTTGTGTGGCTGCAGCTCTTTCTGAGCATCAGGTAAACTCCATTTGCTCTGCTTTGAGTGCAGAGTTGAATTCTTCAGGGGTCTCTGGGTTTTATTTTATATTTATTTTTTAAGGAAGGAAGTTAATGGATTTCTTTTGGCAAGAAACACCAAGTAAATTCAAAGATGTAAAGCTTCCGAAATTACTCATCTTTTCCATGCAAAACTTGATGAAACATTGGGTTTCTCCAAGACATTTTCCAATGAGCCAACGTATCTGGCTTCATACAGAACATCTGAAAGAAACTTTTGGGAAGCAGAGCCTTGGAATAAACAGCAAATGAAATAATTGCACAGCTCCGTGTCATTTGTATTGCCAGGGGAAGAGCAGAGCAATTATTTCTTGGCAGATTATACTGAATTCCTTTATGTAGTCTAAAGATTATAACAACTGCCCTAATGAGTAGGAATCAGGGATGCAAGCAGAAAGGGAAAATGCTTGCTCACCAACTGCACTGCTGCCATGTACGTGAGGGTTGCTGTGGTTTAATGAGCCCAGCAGGACCTGTGGTAAGTTGTCTTAATAATTTCCTCTTGCAGCAGGTGATCTCCCAGCCTGCCTCCCCCTAGCTTGCATAAAGAAGGGGGAGGGGAAATTCCTGCATTAAAAAAGAATGTGGTGTTGCATGTTGGCAGCCCTGTGCTTGAGAGGTGTTTCTCTGCAGAAGGGAACTACCTGGCATCTCTGTGCAGAGAGCTGTTCAGGGCCGTGCACTCGGCTCATACAGAGCTTCACATTCTGCCCTTCTCTTTGCATTTTGTTTTTCATACTCTTCTGTTTCATCTGGAAGACCATCTGTTGGGCATTGCCTTTCTGTAGTCCTGGTCTGATGCTCGCCTTGACTTGCGTCCTGTTTTCAGTTCAGGGCTCTACATGTTGGACATCTACTAGACCTTGTCTTTGCCAGGGTTAGAGATAGGCTGTATATTCCTAAGGAACGTGTGAGATAGTAAATGAGGAATGAATGGGAAGTGGAAGTTTTGTTGGAGCTCATTAGGTAGGGATTTGGGGGAAAATCAATGTAAAATTGGCATCTTTTGGGGCCGGGGCTCCTGTTCCTAATGAAAAATCTTACATCTGACTGCTTATAATCACGAAAGCACTTTAAGGTAGCCACTGGAAAGCACTGGGATACGAATTCAGAACAACTGACTTCTATTCTTACGTCTTATTCAGAACAACTGACTTGTACTCTTATGTCTTTTTACTGTACCCCGTAAAACCCAATGCTAATGGCCTCAAGTTGCACCAAGGGAAGTTTTGATGGGACACCAGGAAGTTTCTTTACCAAACATGTTATCAAGCATTGGAACAGCTTGCCCAGGGCTGTGATGGAATCCCCATCCCTGGAGGTATTTAGGAGCTGTGTAGACCTAGTGCTTAGGGATATGATTTAGTCAAGTTCTTGTCAGTGTTGGGTTAGTGATTGGGCCAGATGATCGCAAAGGTCTTTTCCAATCTGGGAAATTCTGTGATTCTGTGAATGTTTTTGCAAGTGATGACTTGTCCTGTAGAAAAAGCAGGAGCTATATTTTACTATTTGGTCAAGTATGGGAGGCTGTTTTTTCCCCATCCACAAATTTATGGTATTCTTAGGGGATATTTCAGGGTAAAAGGAACTGAGGCAGAAGCATGCTGTCATCTGAAAGCCTTTTTTTTTTTTTTTTTTTGTATCCTGACACTATCATTGAGGCAATCTCTCAACTGTCTGTGGAGGGGGCTCTGAGAGTGACGGTGGTGGGTTGGATTGCAGAAGGTGAGAGGTACGATGGTGACTTTCTCTGAAAAGACCTTGTCTGTTTCTCCCAGCTCCACTACTTCCACCATCTCCTCCATGGAACAGCAACATGTGCTCCTAAGTATGACTTGAGGGGATAGACTCTGCAGTCTTCCAGTGAAAAGCAAAGGTTTCACCCAGCCCTTCTATGCAGGTGATGGGGGCTCCCTGTGCTCCACCACCTCTCAGAATATGCTGCTGAAGATGGTCCTTTTCCCAGTTTACATGCTGGAAAACAATCAGGTTAAGTGACATTGAAGGCTTTTTGCTGTGGCCCGGATTTTACACAGCAGTAAAAATCTGTTTTGCTAAATTACTGGATTCTAGGAACATCCTTAGGTAGGATGTTTAATAGAGACATCTCTGTGTGGGATGTGTGTGGATTCTAATGTTAACTGTGCCCCATCATTATTAGGTGCTTTATAAATAAAGATACAACACACAATGATGTGCTTGTTTGCCTGCAGCATCTTGCAAGTAGTTCTTTCACATCTGATTTTAGTTTTGGAGTCTAAGCAAAGCTTGCCTCTTCCCTTAAAAAAAACAGGCAACCGTCCTTCCACTAAACAAACCAAGGAAATAAATATGAAATACTTATTTATTCCTTTCGTGTGAAATACAAAACTAGCTTTCACTGAACTAGTTTCTGCTTGGCTGCTGTGGTGGTTAGTGCTGTTACTTCTTCCGTGGGAGTGAAAACTGGGTGGGCAAAGTAGGAGACTTAATAGGATCCAACTGAGTGGAAAGCTCTTAGGTGAAGCTACAGCTTTCTGGGGTCAGGTATCCCCACCAGGCTCTGTTCCAGCCCGTGCTATGATGCATTTGTCAATCATAATTCATTGTGATTTAAGGCTCATTGGTTTTGTTGGATGCCTTTATTTTTATGCTCAGGGGCTGTCTTGTTCCCAGCCCTGGTGTTTTGAAGCTCTATTCCATAAACCTTGCCACCTTGCACTTGACACGCTGGAGTGCTTGGCTGAGAGCCCTGGGCCTTGCTATTAATAAGAGAAGCCAGACAGGTCTGCATATTAAGACCATGGAGAATTTGGGGGGAAGCTGATGCTGGTGACTTTTTATATTGCTGTGTTTGAACTTGAAGTGATGGTCTAGAAAGGGAGAACAACTTTTCATCTTCTCATATATCCCGTAAGTCTTGTGCTCTACCTGCATCTTTTCTGTATCTTGAGCTGCATCCTTGGTATTTTCCCCGAGAGAAAATCTGTTTCATCTGTTGTTGCAAGGCACTGACCCCTTAAAGAAGGACTGAAAGCTGATGTTGTTTTTCCTCTGAGAATGATGCCCTGTAATTTTTAGTGAAAGGGTATTTCATGCTGGTGGTATCACCCTTACTCTTAAAGGAAGTGCTGTAATAGGTTGGTTATAAAGAAGATTCTTGAATAAAATCCAGCTAATCCAGGAAGGCTTGTGGGGATGTGAGAAGACTTCTGCTTTCATGGTGCAGAAGTATTTATTTCTAAGCACCAAGACAAAACCTCCTGCTATTTATCTGCTAGTTGCTGTGCACAGAGAGGGAGTGGGGAGAGTCTCACCATCAGTGTCCGTGGGACTTGCCCAGGGGTTGCTCAGCCCTGGCTGGGGGTGGATGCCCATCCTGGCTCAGCAGGGTGCTCCCCTTGCCTGTCCCAGCTTCTTGGCACCTCTCAGAGTAGCCCTTGCTGGTTTCTGACCCTCAGTTTCCCCTTCTGGGGATAATTTGATCATACTTCTTATCCCCTAATAGCTGTCCAGGTTTATGATACTAAGAGCTCCGTAGGCAAAAACAACCCCCACAACTTACAAGTGATCTTGATTCAACTCATAAGCTTTTGTTCCCTCTGTACTCCTTACAGGCAGTATTGTTTAGTTATCTTCCAGTAGTGCCTCTGGGTTGCTTCCATTCCCTAGCAAGAGCTTTGTGGGACATGACGTGTATTTCTCCTTTCCTGGGATGAAGAGGAAAGTGGCTGCAAAGTGACAGTTCTGGAGAAAGGATCTTCCTTTCTGCTGCAGCTGTGACACAGGTGGATTGAGGTGGTTCTAGTGTACCCTGGCTCTTTCCCACACGTGAGCTCAGGGGCTTATCTGCTGCTCTGGTCCCATCTGCCCGTTGAAGGCATGGTCCAGTTGTGGACCCAATAGCATCCAGCATTATTTGCGGGTACCTGAAGGCGAAACATGGCTTGTAAACAACTAGCACAGGATGTGATGGGATAATGGTGTGTTGTGAGCTTTCCAGGGGGTGGAAAAAGGGCAGCAAAGGCATGTTATCATGCTTGTAGGTATGGAGATGGCAAAGAGCTGCCACCGACCATTTCTCACGTAGCAGAATTGACAAAACCTTGTTTTTTCTGATTTTTGTTTCTCCTGGGTGCATTTGCCTTCTGTCCACCGTGACTTGTGATCCTTCTCTTTGGGCATCTCATTTTTACCATACCTTATCTCCAAATTCTTTTCCCTCCCTTTTGCCTTGTTCTGTGGTTTCTCTCCGATGCGTCTCGTTGGCCACACAGGGGTCAAATGTGCACCGAATGCCCATGTGCAGATAGTGATGGAGCAGCTGCTGGACCAAACAAAGCAGGGAATGCTGACTCCTTGCAGCGGTGTTTGACTCTGTGTGAAGCTAATTTTGGATATCTCCTCTACCTGCATACTAATTTCTCCCACAGATGTAAGAAGGTGACACCTATTTGGATCTCGTTGCCTCCTGCCAAACGCGGTCCAAATTGACTAGCGAGTTGAAAATTGAATAGGGTGAGAACTGACAGACAACACTACCACATAAACTTAATTTCCTTTGGATTCCAGGCCAGAAATACGTGGTGAGGATTTTATTTTGCAATCACATGCCTTAAAACTGTGTGGAGCAATATGATTAGTAGAAAGGGTATTGTCAAGATTATTTGCAGCGCGTATGAAAACACGACAGCTGAACCCTGTTGTGTGCCAGTCTATTAGCACGTAACCAACTTAAAAGGGCTGAAACAATTGAAGCGTCTGCGTGGAGAAATATCAAAATAAATCTGTAAAACGTTTCCGTGTGAAGCTGGCAAAGCATCTAGTTATGTTGATCTTCATTTCTAGATTTTAAAACTCAACTCTTACGACTGCCTCTTCTTAACGACAGCAACAAAAGAAGAACGTATTTTGTTCTTTTTCCTGGTTAGTGCCTTTCATTTTTGCTGTTTGCATAGCTTCCACCTCGTTTCTCATCTCTGGAAACAGAATTTGGGTGTGTGTGCCTCACCGATGGGATTTCCTAAGTTTGTTGTGCTGGAGGTACTTCAGTTCCTTCTAGGAACGGCAAAATACTGCTGTGACTGAACTTCACAGTGAAGGATGTCCGCAGTGCTTCAGGATAATTGGAGGGTGGGTGTCTTCCTGGAACATGTTATGGCAAACCCCGTGTGTGAGCCTGAGCCCTTTTGGTTAAGGAATGTCTTGTGCCTGTTTCTGGCAGAGCTGGGAAGGAAGGCAGAAACCGGAGTGTGGCAACACCAGTCAGATTAAGAAGATGAACAACGCTGATAGAGCAGCACCTTTTGCATTTGACAGGGCATGTCAAGGTGGAAGGTGTCCTGTAAGCTTCCAGCCAAGAGGCACTCAGAGGCTCTTTTATTTTATTAGCTCTTTTGTTTGTGTAGAAGAATAAGCCCAAACTGGTGCCTGTGAGAGAGAAAACACTGTCATATTCTTTTCATGGTAGTGATACCAGTGTTACAGCCCATTGAGAACATCTTACCCTAATTGAGTAGTCTTCTCTAACTGAACTCTTGCAGCCTCTTGGCTTCCAGAAGCAGAGTTGCTTGAGACACCATCTGGTATTTACACAAGGCCAGAAGTGATGCCCGAGGATGACTGTCTACCCTGTGTGTTCTGGCTTGCTGTGGGACTAAGATCAGTGGCTTTAGTTGGCTTGGTGACAGCAAACTTGATGTAACTATGAAAGAGGCAGAAAAGTGACAAGACCAGTGTTTGATGGTGTCAAATTCATGCTGTGGAAAATGTCTTAAAGGAGATTGGATTCTCTCAGGTCTGATTGCACAGACTACTTATCACACTGCTTCCATTATATGGGTGCTGGGGGCATGAGATCTTCAGTTCAGTTAATAAAATAATCCTCCATGTCTTCCTGTCACTTCTTCATCTTCCATCAGCTGATGTCTGCATTTTCACAGATAATAAACTGTATATAACCTGTTGCTTTGGCTTGTACAATTAAAACAATGCACTAGCTGACAGAAACTGCTTGGAGTGGTGTACCAGTTCAGAGATGGACTCAGTCAGTGATTAATACAAAATTAGTCACAGATTAATCATCTTTTTTTTTCCTTGCATAAATCATGTCTAGTTTCACTTAAAAATCTGATAAGTTAGAGATTTGAAAGCTTTTATTTAAACCTCCTGCAGTTTGTTCTTGCTACTGATCTTATGAGTACTTAATTAAAGGGTATGTCTGGGGTTATTTTTTTCATTGTCTCGGGAGATTATTTGTAATTTTTTTTCTTTCTTTCAGAAAGTGTTTCTTTGCTGTGTCAATTGGCTTTGTTGTCTGTATCCTCTAATGATAGTATGTTGATTCAGTGACATTTGTGCTTGTACATTGTTCAAATGTATTGTTTTGTGGTAGGAAATGTATGAGCTATCAGCTGTTTTGGTCACTGGAATTAATGGTGTGGTTAATTTTTTTTTTCAGATTCCTTTAGTTTTCACTTTAGGTTTCTGTGTGTGCCAGACCTCCCAGGTTTGGGTCTAAACTTGGTTTCTAAGCTCAAGGCTGGCACTTGCAGGATGGACGAGTTCTGGTTTGGGTTTCAGCTGTGGGTGTAGTAATATCCAGACCCAAACTGGTTTGTTAATGTGCATGCTCCATGGTTTTTATCTGTGTCAAAAGATGTGCAGCCTTCTAGAAACAAAAAATAAAGATAAAAGCTAAAGCATCTGTGTTTTACGTGTTTGTGTAAGTGCAGCTGGGCTGTCCCGTTGTTACCTGGTCTGCACTAGCTAAACAATATATCCAGGGACAGGGTGATTTAAAGGTGAGAGAGATTGTGTGTTGGTGGGTGATACTTGGTGTAGATAGGTGATGCATGCAGAAGTGGGGAAATTACTCAAGCTGTGGCCCTAACTGCTTCCGTTTGGGTTCAAATTTAGTCTTTGCCCAAAGGCCTTTTACAAAAAATTGTACCATTATTGTACCTAAATAAAAGATGTGCCTCAGTGACTATTTCCATGGAAAACCAGTAGGTCCCTCGATCCTTCAAGTCTCTCTTTGTTGCTTTGCTTCTTGGCTTTAAATCCCTGCCTGCCTTTTCAAGAGAAGGTAACTGGACACAAACAACCTCCATCGGTGACTTCCTTGAACATGCATGTTAGAAATTTTCCTTCATAGATTTTTTGAGTCAAGTTATGTCTAGTAGCTATTGATTAATTCTTTAAAGAGAAAAAATTAAAAGGCAAAATGATCAGACTAACTCAGACTAACGGCAGAGTACGCAAGCATCAAATTGCATCTCAAGCAAGAATCTTCTCAATGTAAGCTTTAGAAAAAGAAAATAAAAAAGGTGGTGCCCAACATAAACTGGGTGTTAACAGTTGGAGAGAGTGGAAGTGTATGGCTGAGTTCTAGAGTAGTAACTTCTATTCTGTATAGATCTGGGGGAAGACAAATACGGAGACTGCAGAAATGCCTGTGTGTGCCTTGATAAGGAGCTGAGTAGGAGCCTCTGCACAGCCTCCATGTCCATTTGCATCAATCCAGGGCTTGGCTGAGCTCCTGCAGTTGTGGCTGGGCGTTTGGGAAGAGGTGTCTTGGCCGCAGGTGGAGGGTGACTGGAAGAAGCCAAGCGCTCGCTCTTGTTTTGGTACCCAGAAGGGAGTGTATGTGGCAGATGGGGGGCAGGCAGAGGAGGCCTCTTGCCACCTCTTTTCCTGGCAGCCAAGCTGTGGAAAGGGTTGACTGTCAGAAGAGATTCAAGCCAACCTACCTTGAGAAAGCAGAGTCTGATCATGTCCTCAAGGTGTACGTAGTTCAAATACACAACCTGTTAATGGAGCAGGGCTGGCTCTCGCGTTCAGTTCAAGCGTGTGCGTGCAGGAAGCTTGTGTGTAGCTTGTGGAGTGCCTTGGGATCAGAGGGGGTGGTGGGATATATTTAAATACAAACTTCTTTGAGTCCTGTGGACTGTATCACCCCATTTTCTTTCAGATATGTAGGAAGAATGCTATGGTGGCTTTTTAATTGAAACACAAATGCGCAGACACGAAGCAAGTGTGTGGGAGGGAGGAGTAATTTGAATTGGCCTGTGACTACTTGGGTCCTGTGTTACAGAGTCATGTGCTAATTTTTAGTAGACAGGAGGGGCTCTTTCAGATCTTGTCACTCAAAGCCCTTCTTGTCTTGATCAGGAATAATTAGGCAAAGCAGATCATTATTGTAATCTAGTAAAAAACAGACTGTTGGTTTAGGTTCAGGGCAGCCTACTAGACCTATAACAGATGCTCTCTGTTAACCCCGCTCCCTCCCCAAAGGGGAAGGGAAAGGGAATAAGGGAGAGAGACTTGGTGATTAGAAAAAAGAGCTAGAGCAACTTTAATGAAAATAATAATTAAAAAAATGGAATATATACCAATATATACAAAACCAGTATTGAACCCAATCCCCCCCGATGGCAATTATGTCACCGTCACCACTGATGCTGTGGAGCAGGCACTGGGAGAGTCCCAGACTGGGCCCAGCAGCAGAGGGTAACTGTGTTCAGGAGCTGGCTTCTGGTACCAGATTCAGGACACACAGATCGGGATTGAAGGTAGAACAGACAGAGTCCTCCTGGGATGCCAGACATTGAAGAAGCGAGGAAGAAGCCAGAAGAGGACCTGAGCTGAGCAGGGAAAAGGATAAGACCCTTCTGACCCCTCAGCTTTATACCGAACAGGACAGATCTGGGCTGGAAACCCTCACTGGTCACTTCAGGGTCCCCTGTCCTGTCCCCTCCTCCCTGCAGCTGCAGCCTTTTCCTTTCTGCACCCCCAGCGTGGTACACAAGACCCAGCAGGGGCCTTGCTCTGCACACCAACCCTTG
>WTSP01002929.1:10390-35206 GCA_025331215.1 Actenoides lindsayi
GGAGGAAGGGGCCCCAGCCCCCCGCGGCGGGCCCCCCACGCCCCGCTGCCCCCGCCCCGAACAGACCCCCCCTTTCCCCGCGGAGGGGGGGCGGGGGGGGGGGGGGGGGGGGGGCGGCAGCTCGTTCCCAGGGAGCATCGCCTCCCCGCCGCCGCCGCCGCCGCGGGAACGGGTGCCGAGGCACGCCTGTCGGGACTGTCGCGACACCGGCACCTGCCGTGACACAGCCGAGTGGCGGGACTCGCCCCCGAGAACGGTACGGGGGAGGAGGGGGCTCCTCCTCCCGCTCCCTATCGCCCCCCCCTCGCGACGTCACGGCCCGGGGGCTCCCCGCACGCCCCAACGCGGCTCCGTCGGGCTCCCAAGCACCCGGCGGCACCAGCACCCCTCCCCCTTTCCCCTCTCCTCCCCTCCCCCCGCTCCTCCCCGACCAGGCCGCCCGCAAACGCCCCTTTCCCCTCTCGCTCCACTCACTCATGACCGGCGGCTCCGGCAGCGCCCGCCGCCGGGGGTGAAGCCCCGACCGGCCCGGCCCGCCGCGCTGTCAAATGGCGGCGGGCCGCAGGGGGAAGCGGAGGGGGCGGAGGAGGCGCGTCCCCGGCAGGAGGCGGGGCGGGGCGAGGGGAGGGGAGGCGAGCGTGGCCGCGCTACCGGCCAGCGGCACGGGGCGAGCGCCCGCCGCTCTCGCGAGAGGACACCTTGCCGCCTCTCCCGGCTCTCGCGAGAGACGCCCCTCCGGGATCCCGCCCCTTCTCCTCGCCTCCCTATTGGCCGCCGCGGGCATAAAAGGCCGCCCCTTCTCCACCTCTCGCGAGAATACCGATCCTCCCGCGCGCTGGCTCGCGTCAGGGCGGAGCGCCCCGCGCCCGGGCGGAGGGCCAAGCGGTGAGGCCGGGGCGAGTATGGCGGGGGAGTGAGCCCGGGCAGCCGCCGGGGCCCGGGTGGCTGCTGCTGCTGCCGCCGCCGCCGCGGCGGGGTGGGGGCGGTGTGAGGGGAGAAGGAGGGAGGGAGGGGAGAGGGGAGAGGCGCTCCCCCCGCCAGCGCTGGGGGAGCCGCTTTGCCAGCGGCGTAAGTGGCCGCGCGGGGGTCTCGCGGCCTCAGGGGTGGGCGGAGCGGGGGGGGCTTCGGCCGCTTCTCCCACCCCCGCGGGCGCCGGGCACGAAGGCAGGAGTTGGGCCCGGCGCTCGCCGCGGAGCCCTCTGCGGAGGAAGCGAGCGGAGGGGCATGGAGGGCGCCCGGCCGGAGGCGCCCCCGCCCGACCCTGTCTAGGGCGCCCCGCGGGCCTCATCCCTTCTCCTCGGAGCGGGCCCGCGGCCGGGCCCGGGCGCAACGCGGAGCAGGATCGGGACTTCTGCACCAGAGGAGGAGCCGGCCCAGGTAAGAAACGCTTCCTTTCCCCTGCCTCCGGACGGGCTGGGACCGACCGAGCCTCCTCCGGACTCTGCCGCTCGTCCGCGGCCGTGCGTTTCTCCTGTTTGCCTTCCTGTCCGCCCCCGAGGAGCCGGTGGGGCTGTCCCGGCCCCTCCGGCTCCCTGCCAGGCTAAAGATAGGATCCCAGTCGGTGGGCCGGGCCCAGGCTGCGGCCCGCCTTGGCTTCTGCCTGAGTGGGGATGTGGTGTGTGCCCGGCAGCCGCAGCTGTTGCTGAGGACGGGTGCGTCCTTATTTTCTTAATGAGGTCCTCTATGTATTTTGGTTTTGTGTATTCTGTAATTCAGCAACGTTTGCCTGAGCAAAATGGATGAAGGTAAGTTTGAGTGTTTAGGGAGATTAGTGGTGTAAGTAGCACTAGTCTTAAGATTAGTTTTCATACGTAGTTTGGGTCTCCCAAGTTATGAGGTGCACCTTAACACAAACATCTGATGTTATAGTTGCTTGAGAAGTATTCTGTAGGAGAGGGAAATCCAGTCGGAGTGTGAAACAGAAAGATGCACAACGCTTCACTGCAGGGTTCTTAGGCTTTATAGCAGACAGGAATACTAAGAATGCTTCTGTGAGTCTTGCTGGATAAGAAACCTTTACATTACGATTCAAGATTTGGTGTGTCAGTGAGAGATCAGAGCACAGATATAAATATTCATTTAAAAAATGGAAGGATGTACCTACTGAAGTGAAGGCTGAAAATCTACTTGAAAATTTCATGCTTACGCTACTTCAAAGTTGATGTAGCCCAATCACAAGTTACTTTTTCCATGTTGCTCATTTTAGGAAATAACCTTTGGATAGGAAGCAGTTTCTGTACTTTAAAGAAAAAAGTTTCTTTTAATTAGAAAAGCAGGGAGCATAATACTGTGCATTTTTCTTGCCTCTCTAGTTGTATACTTCCACATTTTCTATTTTTGTTTCTTCCTGAGAAAAGTAGTTTCTTCTGATTAGAAATGTATATTAAATATATGGGCTAATGTCAAGGTTTAAGGTCAGGGCAGCCTGCTAGACCTATAATAGAAGCTCTCTTAAACCCCCTCCCTTCCCAAAGGGGAAGAGAAAGGCAATAGGGGAGAGAGACTTAATGGTTAGAAAACTAGGACAGCTTCAATGAAAATAATAATGAAATGGCATACATAGCAGTATATACAAACCCGGGATTGAACCCAACCCCCCAGTGGCAATTACATCACTGCTGGTGATGTGGAGAAGGTACTGGGGAAGACCCGGGCTGAACTCAGCAGCAGATGTGAAACAGATTGAGGAACATGTGTACTGGGATGGAAGGCAGAATGGAGAGTCCTCCTCAGTTGCTGGCCACTGAAAAAGAGAGCTTGACCATTGTGATCCCTCAGCTTTATACTTAATATGGGCTGGAATCCCTAGCTGGTCAGTTCAGGGTCCCCTGTCCTGTCCCCTCCTCCCTGCAGCTGCAGCCTTTTCCTTTCTGCACCCCCAGTGTGGTACACAAGACCCAGCAGTGGCCTTGCTCTGCACACCAACCCTTGGCACCAGCTCTAAACACGGGGTGTTATCACTGCCAGAAGCAGCCACTGCCTGTGCAAACACGCTGCTAACTTCAGACACTGCAGTTACTGAGAAGGGACTGAGATGAGAAGTAAAATCACTGTTCTGTTCTCACACAGACGTAACCAGATTATGTGCTTGCAGTCTTCCAAAAATATTCCTGAAACAAAGCTGCTGGTAGGCACAAAGCAAAGCAGCAGAGCTGGAGCTCTCTTATTAAGCTTGGCCTCTAAGCACAGTGCAACATGCAGGTTTTTCAGGTCCTTAGGCATCGGGTTGTGTCCCGTTTCAGTTCACACAGTGTGTAATTGCATGCCATCGTGCTGCTTGAATTTGAAAAAGAAATGAATGCCTATTGTTGAATACCTTTGATTGGCAAGGTAGAATATTATTGCTGAACATGCAAGATTGTAGGATTAGGATTTATTTTCTTCCTGGTTAAGAGATTATAGTCTGGAAAGGACAAAGATATTTCACATCATGCACATCTCCTTTCTTCTGTCTTTATGTTTGCCTTACAGTATTTTTATTTATTTTTATTTCCTGAGGATACTGAAAAGGTTCCTCCAGGGCATCTATATTTTGTGATGTTCTCTTTATGAAAGCAAAAACCCAATTAACTTTTATCTCACCTGGTTTGCTTAGTCCCACACTGCTTAAATAATCACTCCTAAATACTGGCTCTTGATCAAGAGGGTGGTTTTCTGGGAGGTTGGTTCTTCTGGAGCTGAAATTGAACTTGGGTTGAACTTGGTGGAGAGTTTAGCTCTTCTTAGCAAGGCTGGAGAACTCCCGTCCCCCTGACGCCTGTGTGCCCTCTGAGCGGGGCTCTGTGGTATATTTATCATGCATGATGTAAGAGCAGCTATTCCCTCAGTTGCCATTCCTGGATGATAATTTACACTTCCAGCTAAACCAGAAAAACATCCACCCTTTCCCAGAACTCAAGCAAGTCCCAGTTTTCACCCAGCATCCCTGAGCTCCCGACTTCCCCCAGGGGTGTCAGCCTTCCTGGCATCCTAATGCAGGTCAGAGGGTAAAACCCCCTGGTTCTCTGTCCTGTGCCCCTTCAGCCAGAAATGCTGGGGTGAGTGCCACAGACAGCACTATAGGAATGACTGTTCAAAACAGTCTTCAGAGGTGAGGGTGTGCAGGAGAGGTTTCCTTAGCTCTCGGATGAGCAAGAGTCAGAGATATCTGAGGAAGTTCATTAGTAAAAATTAAATTGAGGTTGAGGAAGGAAGGAAGAGGGAGGGTGGGAAATGTAGACCACTTCCCTAGCAGCCTTTGAAACAAACTGAATCCTTCTGGTGACAGCACACAGAGAGGGTCTAAGGCAGTTAGTTCTCTTCTGAGAAATGCATTCAAGTGTTTCCTTCCTCCCTGGATAGCGAGCGGCCGTGGAGCTTGCCCGAGGTGTGGGCTGTGCATGTGTAACTCTGACTCCGTTGAGAAGGAAATGACTAAACTTTCTGTCAAACCACAGTAACAAAGAACATCTTTGATTTACCAAAATAGTCATGGTAGAGGAACTTGGGAATAGCTGTGGTGCTGCTGGTGCTCCCCACTGGGAAGAGCAAATCCATCAGAGATTGGCGCTCAGGGGAGGGGGACTCTTGTGTCCCGAAAGACCTGGGAGGGACCTTCCTTCTGAAAAGCTGGGGGGACTTTCCTGCAGTGCAGAACACAGTTTGGAAATCGGGGCAGGACTATTGACTGTCTCTGTAGTGAGGGTGAAGAGGGGCAGACCAGTTGTGATGGGGGTGGCTGGCTGGCCAGCCAGCCCTGTGCAGTGTCCCACAGTCACTGTGCTCCACCTTCTCCTTCCCCACTGCCCGGGGGTCCTGGCAGCCCAGGCAGAGGGAATCCCAAAGATCCTGGCAATTTGTGAGCCTCGTCTGGCTCAGCTGGAGTTGGGTGTTTAGAATGAAGGGGAGAAGCTCTAATTATAGGTTTTCCATTTCAGCCCTTGGTATGACTTTAAGCAGGCTTAAAATAACTGGTCAACTAACTTTTTTCCCCTAGCTTTGTGGTTTCATGCACGACATTCTGCAGCACCCTTTATAGAAACCTCAACTATTTTTTTTTCCCCACCTAACATGTTTTGTCTCTTTTTCCATCTGACAGATGTTTGGGGTTTTTTTTCCCTGTGTTGTACAGGGCTCAGTACATAATTACTCTGTTGCAATAGCCTGAAGCCCCAGTCCTGTGATAGAGTCTGCTTACACAGACTTATGTGTCACTGTCATTTGTGTTCTGTGTAATTTTTTTTCCTTGGTGTTTTTGTTAATTTGGTCTAAAAAAGACTGGTCCAAGAAGCAATGAATACTCAATCATTTTTGTCCCCTGAGACCATCTAGTGTAGCTTTTTAGTATCTAGACCTGAAAATGCATTTTTTAAAAATATTTTTTGTGTGTGTGTGCTCATTTCCCAGTTGGGTATGGGCTGAATTCTCTCTGTGTAGTTTACACCTGCTCAATATTTGCAATTGATCTTTGTTGCCCCAAGTCGACAGCTATTTAGTGAGTCTGTGTCTCTTTAGCCCTATGGTTTGTTTTTGTTTTCTTGAGTTTATTCTATGTTTTCAGATCGTACTGCTTGTTGTCCTAAACTTCTGTCATTTTGGATTCTTGTTCTGGACATGGTTTTTGTTTGGCAAGAAGCATCCCAGCATGCTGGTGCAGTGTTCTAGGTGGGGGTACACTGGAGTGTTGCTGGTTGTTTCAATTGTTCTACCAGCCATATTTCACTGAGCACTCACATCAGTTGCTGATTCTTAAGTCTCTTCTAATAGGAGCTCATGCAATTGCCTAGGTTTAGAAGTTTTTTTTTTTGTTTTGGTCTGGAGTTTTACTCCCCAACCTCCCCTTGTGCTTTTCAAATTCAGAGTTTACCCGGAAACCTTCTCCTGGAACAATTTTGTCAAGCTTCCCACACCAAGAAGCTCTTATTTTGACCACAATCTGTAGATGGGAGTATCTGCGACTAAAACTTTCTGTCAAGCCACAGTAACAGAGAACATCTTTGGTTTGCCAGAATAGTCATAGCAAAGAGACTCGGGAATAGCTGTTGGGAACAAGCTGTAGGATTGGTTTAGTGCTGTGGGCTGCTCTGACTTCCACTGGTTTCACTTCACTCTCTGATCTCTAGATGTTCAATGCCATGGGGTGCCTGGTTAGGGTTTTTTGGAGGTTGCAATAGTGAGAAGGAAGCCTTGCGAAGCATCGTTCTCTTCTCTTGCTTTGTGTTATACATATGTGATCAGCTGCGGAGGTGGAGGGCAGGCACAGGCCAAGGGTGTAGTGTTGAAATACTGAGAGATAATGTTGCTGGGAATCATTTGGAATAAACAAGCTCATTTCCCCTTTGTGCATCAGTTGTCATCCTCTAATTTCTTGGTATTGGCTTTTTCTAATGCTGTTATATGCATCGTCCACTGTGCTTCCTGTATCCTGTGCCACTTGATGATAAACTTTAGTAAGATGGCACTGTTAAGTCACCTCAGACTTTGTAATGGTTAATTAAATTCCTTATTTCTCTCTTTTCAGTGTCAGAAGTTTAAATGGATCAGTGGTACTTGCTCAAGAGTGACAGTGGAGATCAGCATTAAATCTGCTCCTCTGGGTGAGTGATCTAACCCACTGCAGCACCGATGTCTATTACCTACCTATCTGCTGGGCTTTTTTTGCTTGATACTTTACACAACAGCTCCTTTAGGCTTTTATTTCAAATGTCATTAAAACGATGCTGTGTACCACTTCCAGCAGGAGTTGTAGAAGAATGTCATGCTGCTGCTGCTTGTACAGACAACGGTTGATTTGGTATCTTTTAAAGGACAGCCATCTCTTAATGCAGGCTGAGTCGCTGCTTAGACTCAGGGAGGCTTTCCACATTTTAAAGGCAGTGGATTTGAGGCTAACATATGGACTGTGGCAGAGTAATTAAGTATATTTTGATTATCCAAGTAATAAAACTGAAACGGCCATTGGAGCTTTTCTGTGGCTTGTGCTGGACTCGAGCGGTGCCAGTGCTCCGGTACGAGGCCCACTGGAATTGCTGTGCCTGTGCAGTGCAGCTGCTCTGTGTGTGTGCAGTTCATCTGACTCAGCAGGTCTATGGCAACGCGCAGAGGAGCTGCCAAGAACTTTCAGGTTGCTGGGGCAAGTTCATGTGAAAACTCATGCAGCAAAATAGACTTATCTGTTGCATTAGCCCTCGGAAATGGCCCGGTTTAGTTGACTTCAAGGAGTGGCATTTTGCATTTGGTCTAGACTGATTTGATCCAAGTAGTTTAGTGCATGTCGGGGCTTGCAGTCTTGTTTTGGGAGTCATTATTCTTCATCTGCTTTGTTTTGGTTATTACAGTATGATCTAACGTGATTTAGCACCCTAAATTTGAACTGGAGAGCTGGGTTGAATCGCTGCGTCTGCTCCTCAGCCCCCATCTGGGATGTGCTCCCCCTGTAATCCCAGCTCCTTACTGGGTCCCTCCTGACTCACACTGTTACACTCTTTCATACTCTGTACAACCATTTACTGAGACCAGTGTCTACTAGCATGCTGCATCCTTTCTTTGCTGCCCTTCAGCTGCTCTTGGCTCTGAACTGCTCACCTTTGCCTTACCACTGGGTGAGGAGTGCAGTATTTGTTTGTACCATCCTCCCCGAGGTGTTGTGCGTGAGCTGAACCCACGGGAGAAGCAAATGTACCTCCCTTCCTGGGATGCATCTGCACAGGGCACAGCTGGTCACTTACTTGTTCACCTGTACACAACCCCTGAAAGTCCACCTATGTCAGCTGCTGTCCCACAGCTATACTGGGCCTCTTCTCAACTGCTGTCTTAGTGCTTCCTAAGACTGTTTCCCCACTCCAGCTGGGACTTGTTGCCTTTTTGTCTATGCTTTCTGTGGTGGCTGGGATGAATCCTCCCCCTGTTCCCCTGGACACCCTGATGTTACCTACACCACCCTGGACAGCTGATCTGGTCAGCAGTGGCTGCTCTTCCACACAGTGTTTAGCAGCCTGCGACCCAAGGGGTTCTTGACTTGTGCACACACATTTGTTAGCAGTCCTCGGGCTTTTGAAAGGGCAGCAGGCTCCTCCTCTGCTGACTGGGACCACTGCTGTGCTGCCACCAAGGGCCTGGGGCTCTCCTGCTTTGGTCACTGCTGCTTCCTAGTGCTATCCCACATCCCTAGCCTCACTGCAGGCCCACAGTGTGCAAGGACTGGTGTCTCATTTGAAATGTTATTTCCCTCCTTTTACTCCCTTTCCCTCTCCTTAGCCTTTGGAGCACCTCTTCTTGGATCTCTGTCCCTTCCCACACTAATCACTGTGCGTGAGCTCTTTCTTGCCTTTGCTGAAAGTCTCTACCTCTTCACTCTCCAGATGCTGTGAGGGTTTCCCCTCCCCAGGAACAGCAGAAGTTTCAGGACCTAAATCTGCTTTGTTTTCACTGTCACTTGTGCTGTTGCCCTTGGGAAGCAGTATGTGTCCATGTCCATCCCAGCAGGTGCTCAGTCCTCCTTTCTCCATTTCCACAGCTCTTGTACTGGTATTTCTGCTATTTGGAGGCGTGCTGCTCGAGTCAGACCAATTCCCCTCAGCAACTGGTCCAGAAAGCTGGAGCTGATTTCTCTGGCTGCTGCTTGCTTTCACCATTAAACAAACAAGTAAGAGCTTCTCCTAACAAGATGGCAAGAAATTCCAGTGCCTGACTCAGCGCTGACGGGAGCAGTGGGCTGTGTTTCAGGCTGCTGCCTGCTTCCCCCCAGCCAGGGGAAGGAACATGGCCTTTCTTGTCGCATTGCCCCAAGTTCAGCCCAGATTTCCGAGCTCTGATGTCACCCACACAGAATACACCGATGTGTTTTGAGTGGAGTTTCAGTGCCTCTGCCTCCTGTCTGTGTTCAGCTGTAGAGGCACAGATTCCCGTGCTGTTGTTCCCTCCCTAGCAAGCACTGTGTTAAACATGGTGTTGACAGTTCAGCCGTGGCCCACAGTAAGGCAGTGTGTATAAATAATCCAGAAAAGCTAAATAAGGCTTTTAGAGTAAGCCTTAGTAGAGAGAGCTGCTTCAGCGTGGTGCCGTGTAGACATCGAAACCTGGCTGTGTCCGTGTAGCCAGATTCAGTCATGCTTCCTGCAACTGCTGCTCCTTCGTAGTAAAATCATTGCAGGTTTTCAGGTACACCTTCACCTCCCTCCACCAGTTCTTGGGACTGCTCTGAGTTAACGTCTGTGCTCGATGGCGGCGGATTGTCTGGGTGTCAAAAGCTGAGACAGAGCACAAGCACTGAAATAGCACGTGTCCAGTCCACCCTGTTACAGTGCCTGTGTGCAAAAGGCAACACTTAGTGTTTGTGGGTTTGTTGTTTTTTTTTCCCCGCAATGTCATGTTGAAGATAGGAGGGAGGGAAGTACAAGGCTTCTTCTGTGTACGTCTCCTCATTGCGTTTACTTGCACTTGGTGCCTCCCCCTTGCCAAGACCTCCCCCCGCCATAACCCAGTGTGTTGTTGGAGCAGTATTAGGGCATTAAATGACATGGGGATACTCATCAAAGATCAGTTCTGATCTGATTTGCTGCTGGGTTTGGTAAGAGCTAACACCACCTACCTGTTTATGTCAGTTAATGTTTCTGTTGTGTGAATGACACCCCTTGGCCCCTGTAAGCCTGTTGGCCGAGCGATGACTTTGGGACTGGAGGGGATGAGGGAGAGGATTGCTGCCCTGGCAGGTGGCTGGTGGGGATGGATTCTTCTCCTTGTTTTTTCCCTCCCTTTCTTCTGAGAGGCAGAGTTGCTGCTCACAGAAAGCACTGCGATGTTACGCTTCTGCTCTGCACACTCTACATGATGTGGTTTGGGTAATGTTAATGTAACTTAACGTTAAGATGATCCGTGGTGTGGACGGTGGCTCTCTAATATACATCAGTCTCTGCAGAGAGAGAGGGAGTCGTAGTTCTCTGTCAATAGTCAGCATACTGCCCTGTTTATCCAGCGTGTAACCGCTCTGCTGCGCACTGCATTTCCCTGCCTCCCTCCCAGTCGGTTTAATTGACTTGCCCAGTCCCGACAGTTGCTTTATATTCAGAAAACATAAATTCGTCCCACACAAAGCTTTCAAATCTCATTTCATTTCTTCCCTTACTTCTCTGAGAAATTCTTTTCGCTCTTTTCAAGACCGAGAATGTACATTTTCCCTGTTTATTTTAACAAGCTTATTTTGTCCGCAGAAACCTGGTCAAATTATGTTTCTTTACTTGCATTTTTAATCCTTTGAGGTTTATGTGTTGGAATAATCTTTGTGAGCTGGAAGAAGATTGTCCAATCTGTTTTAACATGTCCCACTTTCTGAGTATTGCATCTCATTAGGAATACAGTTGGCTGTTTGCATGGCTTTTTTTCTTCCGCTCTATAGCTTGGGGGAGAAAATATATCATTTCATCATCTAGTAATAATGCTTGGCACTTTGCATCTTCAAGGAACTATACGGCTATGAAGTGAATAATTTCTGTAACATTTTTGTGTAGTAGTTTCTCAATATCATTTGTCCCGTTTTGCAGATGGGGGAAATGAGCAAGAAGTCGAGTGACCTTAGGCCATGAAACAAGGAACAAAATCAACTTGAATTCCCAGCTCCCTGTCTTGTACTAGAGCAGCACCACACATCTTTCTTGTTTAAACTAAAGAAGAGGGAAAAAAAAAGGGGGGAAGATTGATTCCAGTCAACAGCAAAAGGAATGGGGGAGCTGTTTATCTTTACTGATCTTGTCTAACCTTGTTAACTCGTTAAGTGTGTTTGTTGGCGGTGGGTTTTTGGTGTTTGTTTTTAAATACGTTGTCTAACTTGCTGATGTGGTTGTCACTTCTCGGTGTGTGGTTGGAGGTATGAGAGGAATCGTCTGGAGTTTATAAAGGCAAAGCAGCGTATAAATTGAGTTAGGGTTCTTGGGCAGGGGAAGCTGTTTCTCACTGCTGGCTGGGTGATCTCTCTGCACCTTCCTTCTTCTTCCCCATTGAACCAGAAGCAGGGGAAACCTTTTCTGTAGTGTTTGGAAATATTTTTTTTTCCCCCATCTTGTTTTCCATCTGAGACTGAGATGGGAAAAGTGAGCCATCCTAAATGGGGACTGTGTTAACACATGGTATATATAGAAACCAATCCTACTTGTCTCATCCACCACATGCCACACTAGGAATTTTTTTTTTTTTTTTTCTTTCCCCCTCATGGGCTATAGTGGAAGTTGTTGGCTCAGCCTGGTGTCTAGAATTGCTTCACTTGCAGAAATAATTTCACACAACTGCACTAGGCTATAGGGCTCAATATACAGCTGCTTAATTAGCTCCCACATGTGTTGCATGCCATATAGAAAAGATGAGTGCTCTAAATAGTCAACTTCCTCCTTCTATAGGTATGTTAGTGATAAAAGGAAGACTAGGGAAAATGTGGGCCCTCTCCAGAAGGAAGCAGGAGACCTGGTTACCCAGCATATAGACAAGGCTGAGGTACTTAACTTTTTGGCTCAGTCTTCATCAGCAAGTTCTCCAGCCACATGACCCACGTCACAGGAAGCAAAGGCAGAGACTGGCAGAATGAAGAGCTGCCCACTGTAGGAGGAGATCAGGTTTGAGACCATCTAAGCAACCTGAAAGTGCACAAGGACCTGATGAAACGCATCTGTGGGTCCTGAGGGAACTGGGGCTAAAGTGGCTAAGCCACTATCTATCATATTTGAAAAGTTGTGGCAGCCCGATGAAGTTCCTACTGACTGGAAAAGGGAAAACATAAGCCCCTTTTCTAAAAAGGGGAAAAAAAGAAGGCCCAGGGAGCTACAGGCCAGTCAGTCTCACCTCTGTGCTCAGCAGGATCGTGGGGCGGATCCTCCTGGAAACTGTGCTAAGGAAAACAAGGATGTGATTTGTGACAGCCAACGTGGCTTTGCTAACGTCAAATCACACCTCACAAATCTGGTGGCCTTCTACAGTGGAGTTACAGCATTAGCAGATAAGGGAAGAGTGACTGATGTCATCTGCCTGGACTTGTGCAAAGCCTTTGACACTGTCTTGTGTGACATCCTGGTTTCTAAATGGGAGAGACATGGATTTGATAGATGGACTGCTTAGTGAATAAGGAATTGGCAGGACGGCTGCACTCAAAGTGTTGCGGTCAACAGCTTGATGTCCAAGTGGACACTGGTGATAAGTGGCATTTTTCAGGTGTCGATACTGGGACCAGTGCTGTTTAACACCTTTGTCGGTGACATGGACAGTGGGATTGAGTGCACCCTCAGCAAGTCTGCCAATGACACCAAACTGAGTGGTGTGGTCAACATGCTGGAGGGAAGGGATGTCATCCAGAGGGACCTGGACAGGTTTGAGAAGTGGGCCCATGCCAGCCTGATGATGTTCAACAAAGCCAAGTGCAAGGTCCTGCACCTGGGGCAGGGCAATCCCAAGCACAAATACAGGCTGGGTGATGAGTGGATTAAGAACAGCCCGGAGGAGAAAGACTTGGGGGTGCTGGTAGATGAAAAGCTGGACATGAGCCAGGAATGTGCACTGCAGCCCAGAAAGCCAACCGTATCCTGGGCTGCATCAAAAGAACTGTGTCCAGCAGGTCGAGGGAGGTGATTCTGCTCCTCTACCTCTCTCTAGTGAGACCTCACCTGGAGTACTGTGCCCATCTTTGGGGCCCACAGCATAAGAAAGACATGGACCTGCTGGAGAGGGTCCAGAGGAGGGCCCCAGAGATGATCAGAGGGCTGGACACCTCTCCTGTGGGGACAGGCTGAGAGAGTTGGGTCTGTTCAGCCTGGAGAAGAGAAGGCTCTGGGGAGGTCTTATATCAGCCTTCCAGTAGCTGAAAGGGGCCTACAAGAAAGCTGGGGAGGGACTTTTCACAAGGGCATCTGGTGATAGGACAAGAGATAATGTCTTCAAACTGAAAGAAGGTAGATTTAGATTAGATGTAAGGAAGAAACTCTTTACTATGAGGGTGGTGAGGCACTGGCACATGTTGCCTAGAGAAGTTGTGGGTGCCTCCTCCTTGGAAATGTTCAACATCAGGTTGGATGGGGCTTTGAGCAGCTCGATGTGGTGGAAGGTGTTCCTGCCCATGGGGGTGGGGTTGGATTGGAAATAGATGATCTTTAAGGTTGCTTCCAATCCAAACCATTCTATGATTCTGTGAACTCTGTCAGAGGGGAAGTCATGGTAACAGTATTGTTGACTGTTTGGTTCAAAGTTACTTAAAATTTCCTTTTCCAGGAATTTTGGCTTTTTGCAAAGGTGCCTTGGAGGCCTGGGCAGCATTAAAACATTTGGTGTTCTTGGGGAGGACAGATAACCTGGTGCAGAGGAGCATGGAAATCACAGGAAGAATTTCTTCATCTTTCTTTGGAAAAATCTGTGTCTACTCTGCAGGTTCTCAGGGGTTCCCTGACCACCTCTTCTGTCTGGCTTCAGATGCCTTGTTTGATAAACTCTCTGGCAAAAGTCTTGCTTAACTTAACACAGCTTTATTCTGGGCATGCCCTGCTAGTGAGGGCAGTGGAGAAAGCAGCTCTCTCTTCAGCCATGTGCTCTATCTGGGGATGCAAAACTTTGCTGTGCCTTTTTTAAGAGCTCAAGGTTTAACTCCAAGATTATACTTAGTTTTCTGTGTCTGATGAGTGGGGCAGATATCCTGACGCCTTAGATGAGACCTTCAACGATGGACAGCAGCACCAAGGTACCATAGCCAGTATTTTTCCCCCCCTTTTCTTTTGAATCTATTATGTAGCTGATACCTCATTTGTATGTGCTGCCTTCCAGGGTTGAGCAGAGCTGTCCTGAGACACGGTGTGCTCACAGGGCTCCAGTTTCACCCACTGCTTTTCATGATCCCTGAATTGCTGATTACTTGTCAGCTGACTTTTTGAAGAGCTGGTTGTGGCTTTTCACGAATCTGGGTGTTTTTCCCTTGCTGGGCTTGGAGAGCTCTCAGGACTGGGTTGGGCCCTGGCTTTGGCAGCAGTAAGTTCAGGGCAGTTGGTATTTGTTCAAAGGGTTCAAGCACATGTGGTGGGGTTTTTGTGTCTCTCCTTTGTCATCTGACAACTTCTCGCCCTAGACTTTGATTTCAGCTGCTTGGAAGAAATGTCAGCAGCTCAGCATGTGGGGAGCTGCATGTTTGCCTTGGGCTGTTTTGTTGTGGTTTGGGTTTTTTTTAAATTTATTTTGTGTTTTGTAATTTTCTTGAGGTACTGCATCCAAAAATGGTGAGTGCTTCCAAGAACGTCTTCAGGGTGAGTTGCTGCGATCATACAGATACCCTTACCAAGAAACTTTTTGGAGACACTTTACTATCTCCATGTGTTACTAAGGTGTTTGAAATTAAGAGAGGGAGGGAGCTACCTGACTATGTAGTTACTTCTTCCTTCTCCTTTTTGCCCCCAAAGCAAACTCACTGAAACTCAGGTAACTTCTCAGCTGTGAGAAGAATTGAATGTCCTGCTCAGCAGAGCCTTGAGAGTTGGATGCTGTGCCCAGGCCCGTGTGGCAGCTGCTCCTTGGAGCACCATCACCCCAAGGTGCAATGGAGTAGTCATGAGGCTGAAGAGGACTTTTCCTGCCTGTTTGTGGCAGCGGCAGTTGTGCTAAGCAGGGTGGTGTCTGACTTTCTGGAGGTTTATTTCATGCTTCCTCCTAATTGCAAGCAGCGAAGAGAAGGGAGAAGCTGTCACATGTTACGGATTGATTGGAAATCACAAAGGTCATGGGCACTCAAGGGAGTAGGAAAGTATCAGGTGAGGGAAAAGGTGGTGGAAGAGGGGACATCAGCTTGAACGGGAGGAAGGAATTAGGAGATGGCAGCCAGGATGTGATCATGGCCAGAGGGAAACAGCAGGCAGGTACTGGGGTAGGTATCTGAGCCAGTGCAGTTCCCCATGGTGAATTTGTTTGCTACCCTCCCTGATTTTATTGCTATAATGAAGAAATTGCATTCTGAAATAACAGAAGGGAATGCAGAGTGCTTTTTCAATTTTAAGAGCTTAAGTTTGCGACACATCCATGTTAAACTTGCCTGTCCAACTGCCTGTATCCTCACACCCTCACCTGCAAGCCTGGCATGATAGCTGGACTTCTTGTTGCTCCTTTTCTTACAGTTTTACTTGGTGTGGTATCTCCAAAGTAACATGACTCGGGGAGTCAGGGTGGGTTTGGGATTATCATGAAAGGTTTGATTACAAAATGAAGTGGTCTGTGTGGACATTTAAGCCACCTCAGCTACTGCTTCAGGAGGAAGGTGTGTTGTGCTGTGGGGTGCATGGGATGCCAGCAGGCTTGAGCCTTCTCTTGGGACCGCCAGAGGCATCCCCATGCTGGGAGGTGATGATCCAGGCGTGTAGATGGCTCTTGCCCAGCGAAGCTTTGAGGGTTTTGTTTGTTTGGTTGGTTGGGTTTTTTTTTGCCTGGGGCATCCAGCTGCTTTTAGAAAGTGCTGGGAACTTTTCAGGTCTTGAAACCAGATGTTGCCCTCTTTTCAGCTCTACTTACACCAAGTTGTCCAGTTCTCCGTTTCTCTTGGTTTTGGAAGGCTGAGTTGACGCTGACCAGGTTTGACAAGTGATAACTGGGGAAGCCTGGCTGTGTTCTTGTTTGTGATTAAAGCTAGAAGCTGGCTCTCTGAAGTTAATGTGGCAGCAGCTTGCGGGTTGAGGTGTCTGGAAAATATCAAGGAGCAGGCGACAATGTGTGAAAGGCGAGGGCTGCTCAGAGCACTGGGACCACTCCAGACACCTGCTGGGAGCAGGGACTGGGTATGGAACAGTACTGCATACAACTGGTGTTCGTCTCAGCTTGCTTATTTGCTGGCTAGCCCATACACTTGGGAGATGTTTTCTTATCTCGAAACCAGAGATGCACCTGAAATTGTCCTTTCAGGATTTGGAAGCTTTTTATGATAAAGCTGTCTGTCTGGAAGTGTTTTCAAGGACAAGTTACACTTGAAATCATGGTATTAAAATAATTGCCTTTGAAATGAAGGGAGGGTCATGTGCACTACATCAGAAATTCCTCTTAGGTGCTTATTAATCCGGTATATAAATGTCACGGCTTACATCTGCAGGGTGTTTATAGTGAAGTTTTAGCTGTATCAGGATCTCTTACTCTTTAGAATAAATGCCATATAATCTGGTTATGAGCAATATTCTTAATTTAGATACCAAAAATAGGCCATAGGCAGATCTGTAGGAAAGCAGGAAAGGAAAATAGCCTTCCCTCATGAGAGGAGATCAAATTCAATTGACTCATGTACTGTTTAGTGGTAAGGCCAGAGAATTCAGTCTGTTTTATTAGGATAGCACAACGATTGCCATATTGTTTCCTAGCTTTGGGGTTTTTTTCTGAAGGCCTGATTCCTCCTCTGGTGTACCTGTACTGAGGTGTGTAATGAGGGGGTAGGCTGGGAAACAGCCTTTCTTCTTGTCCCTTTCCTCTGAGCAGATCAGTGCATGCTGATTCAAGGTACAGAAAGCAGTAGGGACTTAGCCTTATCCCTGGTTTTTATCCCTCCCTTAGTTTGAGGGAGCTGACCTTGGAGATCTACAGTGAGTGGTGCTGACGAGGATGCATTTTGGGAGCAGAATCATCCTTGCTGTGGCAGGTGGGCATCATCCAAGAACTCGAATGTCTGAAACCCCTTCCTTGCTTAACCAAGCCAATGGTCCTGCTCCTGGAGAAGGTTTCTTTTCTTGTGTCCTTAGCAGCTCTTTATTTTACATCATGACAATGAAGCTGATTATCACAGAATCACGGAATCTTTTGGGTTGGAAAAGATCTGTAGGATCATTGAATCCAACCTCAAACCTAACACTGCCAACTCCACCACTCCACCATGTCCCACAGTGCTACATCTGCATGTCTTTTAAATACCTCCAGGGATGATGACTCCACCACTTCCCTGGGCAGCCTGTTCCAGTGCTTGGCAACCCTTTTGGTGAGGAAATTTTTCCTAATATCAAATCTAAACCTCCCCAGGCTAAACACCCCCAGGTCCCTCAGCTGCTTCTCATAAGTCTGGTGCTCTAGACCCTTCTCCAGCTTCGTTTTCTTTCTTTGGACACACTCCAGTACCTCAGTGTCCTTCTCATAGTGAGGGCCTCAAAACAGAACACAGTATTCAAGGTGTGTCCTCACTAGTGCTGAGTACAGGGGGATGATCACATCCCTAGTCCTGCTGGCTAGACTATTTCTGATGCAGGCCAGGAGGCTGTTGGCCTTCTTGGCCACCTGGGCACACTGCTGGCTCATGTTCAGGTCCTTTTTCCCCAAACAGCTTTCCAACCACTCCTCCCCAAGCCTGTAGCATTGCCTGGGGTTGTTGTGACTGAAGTGCAGGACCCAGCACTTGGCCTTTTTGAACCTCATCCCATTGGCCTCGGCCCATTGATTCAGCCTGTCCAGATCCCTCTGTAGAGCCTTCCCACCCTCAAGCAGATCAACACTCCTGCCCATCTTGGTGTCATCTGCAAAATTCCTGAGGGTGCCCTCGACCCCCTCACACAAATCACTGAAAAAGATATCAAACAGAACTGGCCCCAATTCTGAGCCCTGGGGAACAGCACTTGTGACCAGCCATCAACTGGGTTTAACTCCATTCATCACAACTTTCTGGGCTTGGCCACCCAGACAATTTTTTACCTAGTGAAGAGTACACCCATCCAAGCCATGAGCAGCCAGTTTCTCCAGGAGAATGCTGTGGCAAATGCCCTCAAAAGCTGTACTGAAGTGCAGATAGACAACATGCACAGCCTTTCCCTCATCCAGTAGGCAGGTCATCATGTCATAGGAGGAGATCAGGTTAGTCAAGCAGGACCTGCCTTTCATAAACCCATGCTGACTGGACCTGATCATCTGGTTGTCCTGTACGTGCTATGTGATGGCACTCAAAGATGATCTGCTCCACTCCATAACCTTACCCAGCACAGAGGTCAGACTGACAGAGCTGTCATTCCCCAGATCCTCCTGCCAGCCCTTCGTGCAGGTGGTGTCACACTTACTAACCTCCAGTCAACTGGGACCTCCCCAGCTAGCCAGGACTGCTGATGAATGATGGAAAGTGGCTTGGTGAGCACTTCTGCCAGCTCCCTCAGTACCCTTGCGTGGATCCCATCTGGCCCCATAGATGTGTGTGTCTCAGTGATGTAGCAGGTTGCTAATCTTTTGCCTTTGGACTGTGGGGTCTTCATTGTGTTCCCCATCCCTATCTAGCAGCACAGGGGGCTGGGTACCCAAGGGATTCTGTCAACCAGTCTCCTAAATAGGCTGAAGTCTCCTGTGACAATGACCTGTCTTTTCTTCGTTATGGAAGCAGTTTTGACACACGGTGTAGGCCAACTGAACCTTGGTGACACCACACGAACCATCATCCTCATACTCTTATAAGCATGAATGGCTAATAATAATAATCAGTACTTGATGAGCTAACAAAACGAATATTGCCAGCCGTCCCTGCAAGCTGATGACTGAGTGGCCAGCATTTTGCTCCTCTCCATGAGCAATAAAGGCTGTTAACTTTTAGCTAAGCTGCTGTCTGCATTCTGGGCAGGTGGGTGAGCTTCCTCCCAGACTTCCAGTTGCTTCATTAAAGGCTTTTCCTGGCTCGTTCCCTGCTTTACTCTCCCACTCTGTGAGCTCTCTCATACAACAGAGCAGCCCTTGTTTGCCCTGATTCACTGAGTAATTTTCGTTCTCTTTTCTGTAGGGAGTCAAGCTTACAGTGGTCACAGTGGTTCTGTGTAACCTGAAGTAAATTTCCCTTAGAAAGAGCTTAATAAAGGAGCTGCTTTTCTGTGTGCTGGTGGTGTACACTGATCCAGAGCCATCTGTAGCAAGCTCGGTGCTGGAAGACAGCGTGTCATTGTTGCAGGCTTGATGTGAGTTTTCTACCTTCAGCATTTCCCTTGGGCCCAAACACTCCCCACCCCTGCCACCGTAGCTGGGCTCTCCTAGTGTTTCTGCGTGGAGAGGGAAGGAAGATTGTAGCCCCAAGGATCCAGGATGGTTTTGGTCTGTTTGTGACAGAGGTCACATCTGGTGGCTGATGGACTGAATTCAGTCAAGGTGAGGAGACCTGATGTTTTATGGTGGACCTTATAATACCAGAGTGTTGATATTACTGAAAGCACCCACAAGTTGCACAGAGCGGTCGGGATCTCTATTTTGAGGACTTGTTTTGGCCACTTAGCCAAGCAGGCAGCCAGTGTTAAACATGTTCCTAGTAGCGTTGACTTCAGTGGCATTAGGACCATGCTCATTGCCAAATGTGGATTTATGCAACTTGCTGATCTCAGCCTGGGTGGGTCTTGCTCGAAAAGATCCTGTATCAACAGAGAGACTGGCTCTATTTCGGACTGTGGTTCAGCTAGGTTGTCAATCCAATTTAAGGGGACCAGATTATCACCGCTGGGATGTGCTGAGCTAGTGTAAAGCTGCTTTGCTGATAAGGAGCTGGTCGAAGTATTTGGAAAGTTCAACTCTGCTGCAGGACTGGGCAACCAGTCCTGGCTGCACTCACAAGGCTCGGCGCCAGGGATGTTTTGGCTGGTTTGCCCACTTGGCTTGAAGCTGAGCGGTCCAGACTTGATGTGCCCTGGGTGTTGCTCTGCCCAAGGTCCACCAGGCGATGGCAGTGGTAAAGCATCTGCGGTGGTTCTGCCATCTGGGCGTTGAACAGCCATCTCTGTCCACGTGCGGACAGAAAATAGGGTTATGCATCCCATCAGGTGCTACAGCATTGCTGGAAAACCAAGACCCAGCTGACTGTGGCACTGGTCGCTTTTATATCTGTTCCCAGTTCCCAGCTCCCAGCATGAAATGACAATCCAATAGGCTGGGGATGCCACTCTCTGCAGTCTGCAGTTGACAGCTTGCAGGTACTCCCAGGAGCCTCTTTGTGAGTCTGGTGCTTCTCCATCCGAGACCTTGGGACGGCTTCGTGTTACTGCTGCCTCGCCTTTCCTCCCTCTGCTTCTGGTCCTCCTCAGTACAACAGTTTGCTACTGTTCATTGCTTCTCTTGCAGCTTTGGATACTGTTGGAAGTTAACACCTTCACATCCTGCATCTAGGGTAGCTAGCCTTGCCTTCTCTTTCATATTCCTGCTCCTTTATAGCCTACCTCTTAATTTTACTTTGGGACCTTCTCTGCAGCCGTGCTCATGTTCACAAGACCTCTGCCAGCAGTGCTGTAGTGCTCCGGGCAGAGAAGCTGGAGGATTGATGCGCACAGTTCAGCACGAATGTGGAATGGTGTGCTCTGGGTAGTTCCTGCGAGCACTCATCCGAATCAGATGTCTGGTGCCAAGCGGTTTCTTGGTGCCCGGGTGTGATATTAAGGTGCGCTTTCATGTTCAGTGGAATGTTGTCCCCTGTCACTAAAGGCAGGGGAAGCACTGCTTTGAGCAACTGAACTAACTGCCTGTTGGGAGGATGGGAAAGAGAAGCCCAGCAACGTTGCTAGATCAGAAGAAGCTATTAGTGTAGTCAGTTATGACGGGGAGAAACCCTGTATGTACACAGCAGAGAGCGTTAATGGACTGCGTCTGTCTCCTTTAATGCTCCTACTATCTGATTAGTTGTCAACGTCTCTTAATTTCTGCCACCGCAAAATATGTAGACAGTTCTGATGTTTGCATTATTAAGAGTGTGTCTTGTGTATGATTTACAGCGTATTATGACAGCTGTAATGAATGCCATGATCTACACCGTGGAGCACGGAGATACAGCTGAGTTACTATCTACTGTGTTATCTAGAACAAGTTTGGAGCCTCGCTGGTGTTACAGCAGGAGAGGAAACATGTGTAGTCATGTTGCTCTCATTAGGCATCTGCATACGTCTCTTCGGAGCACAGCACAAGGTAGCTGGCTTGCAGCCACAGCAGCTTCTTGGGATCTTTTCAGATCTTGCAAGCAAAGGAGCACCAGGCCAGGTCACGGTTCTGGGACAAGAAACCTCCAAGGCACGGGGAGATAGTGGAGACATCCCTGGTGGTGCCATGGGTGTCTCAGCATGCGTGTGTGCTGGGCGTGGGTCTCTTTTTTGTTGTTGTTACTTGATATTTTCTTACTTTGGAAGAGCACTGTAAATTATTTTCTCGTGTTAGTGGGAAATCACTCCTGATTCTCCTCTCCCCCATACCATGCCCTGTTCTGAATGATTTGAAAGTGAACTGCTTGAGATCTGCAGGTTGATTCATTACAAGGTAGCCATTGCTCAGTTGCATGTTGAAAGTCCATCTGCCTTAAGTGTGGCCTTAGTGACAGTGTGGAGCTGTGCTTGAGATTTGTGGGTGCTCTTTCCTTGCGGAGCGCTGTCTTTTTCCCTACTGGTACCAAGTTCCCACGAGCAAGGAGTTCCCACTGGTGAGAATTTTGCACAGGTAGATGAATATGTGCAGTACTCAGGTAGGCTAACCTGTTAAAAGAGCCATCAGTAACAGGAGTCCCAGCTCAAGTGGGACTTTTAACCTAAGGTGAGCTACTAAGCCCTTCAGGGTGACTGGTTTAGCTAAGCTGTTTCTTTTGATTTAATGCCCAATTTACTTAATCTTTGTCTGTCTTCAAGTCAGTTCAGATCTTTTGAGTTTGGCAGCCAGAATTAGGTAAATAATGTATTTTTCACAGCTGAGCTGGAGGTTTCCTGCCTTGAACCACACTGCTGTTGTACAAGGAGAGCTTTGGGCCAGGATGCCACAGTGAGAGACATCGTGTGGGTGCAGAGGAGGTGGTCTCAGCAACCAGAAGCTCTGCCTAATACAGCCGCAGGAGTGCTTGCAGTATGGGCACTCGTCCTCGACCGTGTGAAGATCTTTCCTCTAGCTGGAAGGAGGATCGCAGCTGTCTGGCCATGGCTTCTCAGTATTAGTTTCAGGCCTGAAGAAGTCCTCTGTCTCAGGATCTGTTGTTTTCCCTCTTCCTCCTCAAGTTCCCAGAGCACTGCCCTCTGGGCACAAGTCCCCTTGCTGGTTACTTACTGTTGGATCAGTGCTGAACGTCTCTTCCTGTGGTCCCCGGGCACAGGGGCAGACCAGATTGACTTCTCTCAGCAGGCTGACTTTGGGGCACACGGTGTTGGGGTAGTCTTAGCTTACTCAGACCTATCTCCTCCCTTCTAACTACGCACTCGCGTGCTAAATCACTTCCCTCCATTGGTCACCTCTTTGATACTGACCTTGCCCTTCTACTGCTGTGTCCCCTGTTTCAAGTGCCTGGACATTCTCTGGCTCTTTTTCCTCCTGGTTCAGTAGTTAGGTAGTGTAGGCAGCATAAGCAGACTAGTCCTGCCTGATTGTAAGCCACAAGGGTACACAGAAAAAGCCAGTCTTTGCAAAGAACCCCCCCAAACACCGCTGTCCTTTCCCAGTGAGACCAGTGCTGCAGCCAGAACCTCCTGCAGCATTAACACAGGGTGCAGGGCTTGGCCCAGGGTCTGTCCTTGTCTGTGCTGAGTTGAGAGTGGCCACAATCATAGAATCATTAAGGTTGGAAAAGACCTCTAAGATCATCAAGTCTAACAGTCAACCCACCATTATCATGATCACTAAACCAAGTCCCCAAGTGCCACATCTACGTGTCTTTTGAACACCTCCAGGGATGGTGTTCAGCCCGGGATGGCTGCACCCCCTGCCTGGGCAGCCTGTTCTTGATGCCTCGCCACTGTGTCAGTATAGAAATCTTTCCTAATGTCCAATCTAAACCTCCCCTGGTGCAAGTTAAGCCCATTTCCATGCTCTCCAGCACTGAGGACAGAGTTGGTATTGCAGTGTAGCAGCAGCTAGTTAAGGTTTCTTCTCCTTTAAGGAAGATGTTTCCACAAAGCATAAGCAATTTTTGTCTGAGTGACATTGCAGTAGGCTTGCAGAAACTTGGAAAGAAGCACAAAAATGTCAGAAGTGTGACTGAACATCAGCACTTGTTTCATTGATAGCTGAGACTTGTCTTAGAAAAACGGGATGACATTTAAGGCATTGTCTTGTTCGTGTTATTTTCCCAAGTCTTTTGTTTTTAGACACAATAATGCAACATGGGGAATTAAACCTCTGGTTTTTTGGAAGGTTTTTAGTTAGCTGACAGTACTGATTCGGGTCTTGCAGTCTGTAAAATACAGCTCATCACAGTACTGCATCTTGGATAGCACTCCACTTCCCTTTTAAACAGACCATTTAAACAGAGTATTGGGGGGGGAGGGGAGGGAACACGACACTGAACGCAGAGCACAGCACTGGCAATTTAATATTCTTGACATTTCTCGGAAAGCTGCTTAAGATTATCTCCTTAAAATGGCAGATTCCGCCTGCAAGTCAAGTCGAGGAGCAGGAAGTGATATTTCATTGAAATACTATGAGAGGCCTGAATGCATTTATGATCCTCAAGACATTTGCAGGGAACAAAGTTTTAATAAAGGGCAAAAAACCAAACCCCCAAAGGCCAACCGCGCGTCTCCGATCCCTCCGCTGCCGTAGAGCGGCCTTGTTACCGCACAGAGATGCCTGTTCCTGCCCTTTTCTTTTCTCTCCCTTCTTCTTCTACATGTTCTGGTGAATCATTTTATTTTCACGTTGGATCTTGAACCAGAATTTAGGCAAACTGAGGTGATGGTTGCTCCTGTACATTGTTAAATGTATGGCCGGATGGACTTCCTTATCAAAAACCTATCAAGAATTGATGAAAGCTGGGGAGACCGTGCCTTTCTCAAGCACCTGACGTGTGGACAGTGCTTTGGGAATGTTTTTTTCATAGATTTGAGAGGTCTTCTGGGTGTTTTCCTTTTCTCTCACCTCACCACACCAAGAAGTTTGGCTTCTGTCAAAGATTCTTTACTTTAGGCTGCAAAGTAGAGTTAGTAAAGTTGGGAGATCAAAAGCTAATCAGCTGGGTAAAGTCTAACAACAGGAGTGGTTGTGTAGAGCACGCTGTTGTTCCGTCTGGGAAAGCACTGCTTTGGCACTCCTGATAAACTTGTATTTAAGGCGACAAGTTAAATATTATTCATCTGCATTTTCCCCTCGGACTGTACTGCAATATCTCTTACACTCGGAAAATGAGAAGGAAACCCTTCTCTTAAATTTCTTACCTTCAGTGACTTTCTCAAGTGAGGCACGGTCCGTTTGGGGGGATTTATTGTTAATGAAGTGCTATATAATGGCAGTGTATTTCTCGAGGCTTTTAAGAACATTAATCTTGCCCTTCGTTACGTGCAAGTGCTCCTTGTGCCTATGTGGCTCTCCACAAGCTTCAGCAGGGCTTCCTGTTGGACTTGCAGCTTATTTGCACAGCACATTTATCTTCCCCAATCAAGTAAGGTGTATTTCCTGGGTAAAGCAGTTGCAGTGTGTAGTGAATTCCAGCAGCACCCACCTTAATGCAAATTGGAGTGCACAGTTGCAGTGGCTGGTCTTAAAAAGTTTGTCCTAGAGAAGTCCTTGTGTTGTAGCATTTAAGCAGTTAGGGCTTTCTTGTCGCCTTGCTTTTTGGACTTTGCTAGAAACCTGCTGGTAAGTGTTGTTTCAGTAGCAGAGTATTTCCAAGGTATGACAAAATACTACAGTGTTATGTAAAACTGCAGCATACCAGCAGTGAGCATGCTCGTGTTGGTTGACCCGTAGTAGTTCCTTTGCAGCAGTAACAGAGTTTATCAGCAAGACCTGAACCTCTACAAAGTAAGATATCCTGGTAGTCAGCCCTTACCAGATGTCCTGGTTTGACTGAGAACAGAACTGCTCCTGTTCAATGATTTTGCTTTTCCATCTCAGTCCCTTCTCAGTAACTGCAGTGTCTGAAGTTAGCAGCGTGTTTGCACAGGCAGTGGCTGCTTCTGGCAG
>WTSP01002930.1:4911-20014 GCA_025331215.1 Actenoides lindsayi
AGTTACATTGCTGTGCATGGGCACTACCAACCTGTTGTGCTCAGAGGTGATTCTGCAGTGCTGCTTTGAGCCAGTTGGCCTCAGCCTGTTCTCACACAGGGCTTTCTCCATTCCAGGGGCCAGGCTTTGCATTAATCTTTGATGATTTTCATGGAGTTCCTGTTCACATGCTTCTTCAGCCTCCCTGGACCCCTCTGCATCTTATCCAGAGTAGGTGTCATCCACATATTTGCTGAGGGTTCAGGTCATCCTATCACCTAGGTTGTAATAAAGATAATAAAATAGATAATTAAATACTAGTGAAATAATATTGAACCCAGACCAGCTCTCTGACAGACTCCATTGTAACTGGCCTACAATTGGGCTGTGCCACTGTTCGTAGGCCTTTGATCCTGGTAGTCCTGCTAATTTTCCACCCATATTACACTCTATATGTCCTATTAATATCACAGCACTTTTACTAAAATTTACTATGTGATACTATATTAAATAATGTAGGAAGCTATATTTGTTAAGTTTCTCATTTTCTCAAAGATTGAGCAAACAATGATTTAAGCTAAAATTAAAAAATAATTGGGACATAGAATTTTCACAAATTATGTATGAAAATATGATGTTCTAAGCGTCTTTTTAATCACTCCTTTGAAAGACCACCACAAGAATGGTGCAGGAATTAGAAAAGCTTATGATTTGTTTTGTATGTTTTTTCTTGTTGACCGCTGAGGTGATTCCTTGTTCTTCATGAATTGGGAAGACATTTCTAGTTCTCTGTGTGCCTCCTGTTTGACTTAGTTACTTCAAGAAGATATTTTCTGAAGGATAGATACCAAAAAGATAAACTTTGTAAAGTCAAAATAACATTAAAATGGTGACAATTGCTGAGGTTGTCTCCCTTTGTGACCTGAATATTCCATTTAGCTCAGTTTTCAATCTATAAGGTTTAGATAAATATTTCCTTTATTGCAGGGTATTAAGAATGTAGATATAAATACTTAGGAAGATAATTTGTAGATATTAATAAAAGAGAACCTAGTAATTTCAAAATTACATTTGCAAAACACATTTTCTCTTAGAAATTATGATTACCTTTGGATTCTCCAGAAGAAATATTGTTGTTCACAGTTTGTATTCATTTATATGGGTTTTTCAATAGTAGACTGGCCTACAAGGCACCAGACCCTGCTCACAGGGCTAGTTTGACAGAGGTTTAAACTAGACTTGAAGGGGGCGAGGGATAGCACCAGAGTTATCTGTGACAAGCTGTGGAATGACATGACAAGGTTAGAGGGACAGGGTGTTAGAGAGGATGCTCAGCCTGATTCTCTGAGGTATGCTGGGTACACTGAGGTGCACTACAAGTCTTATGGAGATAATCTAGAGTCTCTTGAGGCAGTATGTGCCAAGGGCGAAACACTAATGAAAAAACCTCAAAGGAGTTAAGGGACGTTCCTCTAAGAAGGTGACAGAACCAATAGCCCAGCTGAAGTGTCTCTGAACTGATACGTGCTGCATAGGCAACTAACAGGAGGAGCTGAAAGCCACCATACTGCTAGAAAATTATAACTTGGCTGTGGTTATTGAAACCACGTGGGATGAATTCCATGACTGGAATGCAGCTATCAATGGCTACAGGTAGTTCAAAATGGATAGGTGAGGGAGGATGGTCATTCTACACCAAGAAATGAATAGTGTGAAAAGCTGTTTCAGAGAATTAGCTATAAGCAGGTTGAAAGTTTATGGGAAAGAACTAGAGACTGAGGCAATAAAGGGAACCTTTTGGTTGGTGTTTCCACCAAGCCATCTGATCAAAGGAAGCCTATTAATGAAACTTACTCCTTACACATAATTACTACTTAAAAGCAAATGTCCAGCTAGAACCCTATCTCACCACTGTAATAAGAGATATTAAAAAATGGTTTTTACAAATGCATTAACAATAAAAAGACATCCAAGGAGAATCTGCAACGTTTATTGGATGCAGTGCAGGGGGGAACATTGCCACTAAGGATAAGGAAATGAATGAAGTATATAGTGTCTTCTTTCTCTCTCTCTCTAATAGTCAAACCAGTTATCGTCAGGGTATTCAGCCCCCTGAGCTGGAAGCCACATTTATCAGCAGTCTTAGTTAACAGGGGAGGTCGCAGATGACTGGAGACTTGTCAATGTGATGCCCATCTACACGAAGGAATGGAAGGAGGATCCAGGGAACTATAGAGCTGTCATCCTGACTGTGATATCGGGGATGATTATGGAATGGTTCATCTTGAGTTCACTCACATGGCATGTACAGGACAATCAGAGTTATCAGCCCCAGCCAGAATGAGTTCACAAAGTGCAGGTCCTGTTTGACCAAACTGTCCTTCTTCTATGAGCAGGTAACCTGCCTAGTGGATGAGAGAGGGACTGTGGATGTTGTCTGCTTTGACTTCAGTAAGACATTTGAAGGCATCCCCCACAACATTCTGCTGGAGAAGCTGGCAGCTCATAGCTTAGACAGATGTACTCTTCGATGGGTTAAGAACTGGATCTGGGTGAGGGGATTGAGTGAACCCTCTGTAATTTGCAGATGACATCAAATTGAGCAGGAGTGTTGATCTACTTGAGGTTAGGGATCTGGAAAGGTTGGATTGATGAGTCAAGGTTAACAGTGTGAGGTTCAACAAGGCCATGTGCCAGGTTCTACATTTTGGTCACAGCAACCCTATGTAATGCTGCAGGCTTGGGGAAGAGTGGCTGCAAAGCTGCCTGAAACAAAAGGACCTGAGGGTACTAGTGGACAGCCAGCTGAACATGAGCCAGAAGTGTGTCCAGGTGGCCAAGATGGCCAACAGCATCCTGGCCTGTATCCGAAATGGTGTGTCCAGTAGAAGTAGGGAAGTGATTGTGCCCCTGTACTCTGCACTGGTGAGGCCATAGCTTGAGTATTGTGTCCAGTTTTGGGTGCTACAATATAAGAAAGGTATTGAAGTGCTGTGGTGGATCCAGAGAAAGGCAATGAAGCTGATCAGGGGGCTCTAGAACATGTCTTACGAGGAGCAGCTGAGGGAAGTGTGATTGTTTAGCCTAGAGGAGGCTGAGAGGAGACCTTATTGCTCTCTACAACTATCTGAAAGGAGGTTGTAGTGAGTTGAGTGTTGGTCTCTTCTCCCAAGTAACTAGTGTTAGGATGAGAGGAACTGGACTTAAATTGGACCAGAGGAGGTTTAAATTGTATATTAGGAAAAATTTCTATATGGAAAGAGTGGTCAAGCATTGGAACAGGCTGCCCAAAGAGGTGGTAGAGTCACCATCCCTGAAGGTGCTCAAAAAACTTGCAGATGTGGCACTTTGGGACATTGTTCAATGGTCATGATAATGTCAGATTGATGTTTGGACTTGACCTTAGAGGTATTTTCCAATCTTAGTGATTCTATGATTCTGTGATTACTCTTGCTACAGAAGGCTTTGAGTCTGCATGCTCAATCACCCCAACATCTGCTGGAAAAGTAGTATGGCAAGCTGTAGGCAATCCAGGAAACTTCTGGAACGCATTGGGAATAACTTCTCATGCCAGGTAATAGATAGTCCTACAGCAGGGGATGAGATGCTGGACCTGGTGGTCATCAATGCAAGTGAGATAGTAGGTGATGTCACGACTGGAGGCAGCCTGGGCTGCAGTGATCACACACTGGTGGAGCTGACAGTCCTGAGGCATATGGTTCAGGAATGTCAGGACCCTGAATTTCAGGAAAGCAGAATGCTAGTTGTCCAAGGAGTTACTCCCTGGGCGACTGCCCTTAGGCACAAGGGAGCAGAGCAGAGCTGACAGATCTTTAAGGATACTTTCATAGAATCATAAAATGGTTTGGGTTGGAAAGGACATTAAAGATCATATAGTTCCAAACCCCCTGCCATGGGAAGCAACAACTCAGTGGACCAGGTCACACAAGCCCCTTCCAACCTAGTCTTGAACACATCCAATGCATCCATGATGGAGCATCCACAACTTCCCTGGGCAACCTGTTTCAGTATCTCACCACACTCACGGTAAAGAACTTCTTCCTAATGTTTAATCCAAATGTACGTTTTTCCAGTTTCAAACCATTACCCCCCATTCTATGACTACAAGCCCTTGTAAAAAGTCCCTCTTCAGCTTTCTTGTAGACCACCTTCAGATACTGAAGCACAAGACTTCAAGAGCTCTCAATCCGTGGGTGTAAGAAATCAGATAAGGAAGACAAGAAGCTGAGTCAAGACCTGATGGTCAAACTAAAAGGTAAGAAGGAAGTGCACAGGCAGTGGAAGCAGGAGCAGGTATCCTGGGAAGAGTATGGGGACACTGCCTAGTTGTGTAGAGATAGGTCAGGAAGACCAAGGCATGGATGGAGTTAAACTTGGCAAGGGATGCAAAGCATGATAATAAGGGCTTCTACAGGTATGTCAGTCAGAAAAGGAAAGTCAAAGAAAGCGTACTCCACCCTGATGAGCAAGACTGGCAAGCTGGTAACAACAGTGGAGGAGAAGGCTGAGGTAGGTACTCAGTGTTTTTGTCTCAGTCTTCACTGACAGCCTCTCTTCCCATACTTCCTGAGTGGACGGACCTGAAGGCAGGGACTAGGGGAGCAAAGTCCCTCCCACTGTAAGAGAAGATCAGTTTGGTGACCACCTGAGGAACTTGGACATACATAAGTCTATGGGAAAAGATGAGATACATCTCTGACTCCTGAGGGAACTGGCTGACTTTTAGAAAATGTAGAAGGGGGGACTGTGGGAATTACTGACCTGCCAGTCTCAGATCTGTGCCTGGAAAAATCCTGGAATAGGTCCTCCTACAAGCTATGCTAAGGCACTTGGAGGACAGGGAAGTGATTTAAGAAAGCCAGTGTGGCTTTGCCAAGGTGAAGTCCTACCTGACCAACCTAGTGTCTTTCTATGATAGAGTGACTGTATAAGTGAACAAAGGAAGAGCTATGTATGTCATCTATCTGGACTTCTGTAGGGCCTTTGACACAGTCCTCTCACAACATCCATATCTCTATATTAGAGAAATATGATTTTGATGGGTGGACTGTTTCTTGGATAAAGAATTTGTTGGATAATTGCATCCACAGGGTAGTGGTTAACGGCTTAATGTCCAGATGAAGGTCAGTGACAAGTGATGTTTTTCAGGGGTCTGTACTGGGACCAATGCTTCTTAATATCTACATCATTGACAGGGACAGTGGGATTGAGTACACCCTTGGCAAGTTTGCAGACAACACCAAGCTGAGATGTATGGCTGGCACCCCTGAGGGATGGGATAGCATCCAGAGGGACCTGGTCAAGCTTGAGAAGTTATGCCATATGAATCTCATAAGGTTCAACAAGGCCAAATGCAAGGTCCTGGACCTGGGCTGGTGCAACCCCCATTATCAGTACAGTCTGAAGGATTAAGGGATTGAGAACAGCCCTGTGCAAAAGGACTTGGGGTACTGATGGATGAAAAGCTAGACATGAGCTGGCAATATGACCTTGCAGCACAGAAATCCAACCACATCCTGGGCTGCATCAAAGAAGTGTGGCCAGCAGGTTGAGGGAGGTGATTCTGCACCTCTACTCCTCTCTCTTAAGACCATACATAGAGTACTGCATCCAGCTCTGAGGCCCTCAGTGTAAGAAGGGCATGGACCTGATGAAGCAGGTCCAGAGGCAGGCCGCAGAGATGATCAGAGGGCTGGAACACATCTGCTATGAAGAAAGGCTGAGAGAGTTGGGGTTGTTCATCCTGGAGAAGAGAAGCCTTCAGTGAAACCTTATTGAAGCCTTTCAGTACTTAAAGGGGGCCTTTAAGAAAGATGGGGACAATCTGTTTTTCATGGCCCATTACGACAGGACAATGGGTAGTTGTTTTAAACTAAAAGAGGGTGGATTCAAATAGATATAAGGAAGAATTTTTTTTACAGTGGGGGTGGTGAAACACCAAAACAGGTTACCCAGAGAGGTGGTAGATGCCCTGTCTCCAGAAACTTTCAAGATCGGGTTGGATGGGGTTTTAAGCAAACTAATCTAATTGAAGGTGGCCATGCTTAGTGCAGGAGCATTGAAGTAGATGAACTTTAAAGGTGCCTCCTAACTCAAAGCAACTTCCGTGATACTATATCGTAACACTATACAGAGATTTATTTTTTTTATGAGTTGGGTGACAAAATTCTGGGAAATATATAAACAGGTGAATTCATTAAAACAGAGCTGAAAGGGTAGCAACCAAACTGCTGCCTGACCTCTTCAGTAATGCTTTCCTTTCTTGAAAATTACCTATCAAGTATAAGAAGAGAGACGTAAACTGATAAAACTTTAAGGCAGATTTATCTGGAAAGTATTTTCTATATGGACACAACTGTTCAATAACCTCTTATGGAAATTGAAAATAAATCTAACAAATTTACTAAGCTAGTTCTGAATGGCAGAACCAAAATGTCAGGTTTTTGGATGGTTGGTTGGTTTTGTTTGGTTGTTGGGGTTTTTTTTGGTTGGTTTGGTTTGTTGTTGTTTCTTTTTGTTTTATTTTGCACCGCAAGTTTACAATACTAAGACAATCTTACACTAAATTGACATTCCTGGAAGATGTGAAAGTAATTACGTATTCTGCCTGAGCTACTAAGTGGAGAAACATTCTGTCTCAGGCTTCTGTAAAGTATGTCAATTTCCAGTTTCCATGTTTCAGTTTTCAGTGCACAGCATGCTTGAAAATGTGACAATACACAACTACAGTGTATTTCTCTTAGTGTCTTCTTGCAAAGTCTGAAAAATGTGAGTTTTAAATCTTGCAATCATTTTCAGAATCCTGTATCAATTTCCCTCTCCTCCCTTTATTTCCATTATCCCTAACTCATTACTTCTCTTTAGTTAACACTGGTATCAAAACCCAAGATGTTCTGTTCATCGTATGTGTACAGAGAAGAAAGCAAGAGATAAAAAGGCTATCTCTGAATAGTGAAAAACTTTCTTGGCCAGCAGTATATAGTCTGAATAATATACCAACAATCCACCTAATCTATAGTGGTTTAAAGACAGTGGATTTAGAGCTTTAGACTTCATGGATAAATTGAACAGAATAGCAATTCTAGAATACATGGGGTTTTAACAGCTATTCCAATCAATGTAACCATGTTATCTTCTTATCCAGGTAGGTGTAAAACTATCTCTTAATATCTTATATCGTAAGGTTATTTCTGTAAGTAGATTAAACATATTTAAGACATTCACAAATAAGTTTTTGTTTTGTTTTGTTTTTTCTTTTGTTTTTTCTTTTTTTTTTTTTTTGGTCTCTCTATGCATGAGAGGCATTTTCTACATGGAAACAGATGAAAAATACAGAAATATAAATTAATATAGCATCATATAGGCTTAGGAAGAAGCCTCTCATTTTGTTACTATTATTTGTTTTCCACTGGTTCTCGGTTTGGGACAGGTAGTGTGCTTTTGCTGGTTTTAGCCATTTTACGCTTTCTGTCTTGGTCTATACTTCAAGATTCTCTTCACATCCAGCTGAACTTTCAAGGCTAAATGAGTTTTTTGGCTTTGACCAGGATTTTCTTTAATTTCTTTGTCCAACATGAACTCTTGTCCTTATAGCACTTTCCTCCTACACTACTCTACTTGGCACAGGACTTTTCTTCTGAGCTGCAAGGGGATTAGTCTGCTCTCTACCTGCCTGAAGCTGCTGTTACATCAGCCTATAGCCTTGTAACAACAAGAAAGTAGCAACAGTTTTAGACTGTGCTCCACTATATGTCTTTATTAAAGGAAAAAAGAAAAATTAAAAAAAGAAACTACAAAATACAGCACTCCACCCAGTGGTATATCATACAGTTGGTAACCAGTCTTCAGACTAAACCCTTTTCTACTAACTTTGTGTGTGCATTACTTCAGAATCATGCTATCTTTTCTTTCATGAAGTTTAGAACATCGCAGGACACAATCATTCGTTTGCATATACTAATTAAGTCTGTAATTTCTCAGAGACTGGGAGCTACTGCACTTGCTGGTCAACAACAGTAATAATGTACATGCATTATATTAAAAATATTTTCTTAAATTTATAAAGTACAACATATTTACATTATGGAAAGGATTATTTCTGGTTATCAGCAAGTGCAATCATTAAATTCATTGGCCATTAAGTAAACAGGTTTTTTGCCTGTATTCACTAAACAAGTCTAATTATAATTGCAAGTACTGTGCAATTCACTTTTTTATTTAGGACACATTTTTTAGTTCCTTAGTGTACCTTTTCAACATAATATTTATTTGAAATTGTTCACTATCTGCTATTTAAGGGCCAGTAAGGTGTATACATGCTTTAGTTTAAGGGAAAAAAAAATAATTAAAAAATTAAAAAATCATTCCTCTGTCAGACTTACTGTCTTTTGAGGAGTTTCACAGTACCAAGTTTCATAAATTGACATAGAGGAAAAAGACCTTGGCTCAGAGCCATTTATAGTTCCACACCTATTGATACTTAACTATTTTTGTTTCCTGTGCTTTGTCCATGTTGTTGTGGAAATAAAAACATCAACCACTGTTCTTCCTGTTGTTTTAATCACAATTATAACACATTTTATTGGTTATTAAAACAAGATACACAAATGCCCTCTGTTTTTATGTCATTGGAAGAATAGAGTGTACGGATGAACAAACAAAACAGAGGACAATCTTCCTTCTGCTTAGGGATTTTGTAAGTGAAAGGCATGGATCTTTATGACCAGAAGCATACTTCTGAGTAGAGAGTATAGCAAGCATTATTGGCTACAAATGCATTACAGTTCTGGAACTAACAGTTTTGCTAGTTATACAAAAATTCTGAAAGTGTCTTACCTAGATTATGAAGAAACTTTGAGAGAACATGCATAGCTTATTGTGAGATCTAAAATGGCTGATGTGTTGAAAATCATGGTCCTGATTTTAGTCTATTAAAATTAACATCAGTATTCGTGTTCACTTGATCAAGAGGAAGAGACAGCACTGTCATCTCAACAATAAATAGCCAAATCTAAGCAGTGATATAAAGTTGTATAAAAAAAAATAAATCTGGACAGTTGATGACATCTGAGCAGAGTATTCCAACAAAAGCAGCTTTTTCCACAGCAGGAAAGAATTAAGCCTTCTCAATTGTTTTTTGGGGTTTTTTTGTTGTTTTTTTTTTCCTGGGCTAGTGGACTGGTCTCAATCAGGATATCTGACAATTTTTCACAATAAAATAAAATAAATAGTCTCATTTAATACGTTGATTTAGTTTTAGTAATAGTATGTTAGTATTTAGTATTAGTGTATACTTGAGGGAGGGCTGTGACACTTAATGTTCTTTTATTTTGCTGTTTACTGTCTGATTTGTCCATGAACGTAGCTGGGTTGCACTTTCTGCAAGTAATAGGATACAGTGCAACTGATTACTGACACAGCTAATAAATTAAAAAGAAATGTACACTTGTGGGTAATTAAATTAGACGTGAGGAAAGTTGTAGAGATTAATGCATGCAATCAAACTATGTGTCTTAATCACTTCCACTGTCAGCTGTAATTTATGGCAGACCTTCTTTAAAACAATTCACTTTATCTAAACTTTAAAGGCATGTATATGCAGGAAGGAAAGATACTGCATTTTGGGTTGCCATCTAGTCAGATAACGGTTCCACAACATCAGTAAAAAGCTCAGTATACCTTCTTTTACCACTGCTGAGCAAAACTAATCACCTGAGTGTACATGAACAAATATGATGAGACTAATATGTCATCTAGGGAGATGGAACTGGAGATGGAACCAGATATGTCTTCTAGAAAACCTCTTAGAAGTCATTCAATTCAAAACACTTTTTGGGCAGTACTATTTATTTATTGATTTTTCTTTTAGCAGTTTTTTTATTCAACCTAACTTTAAAAGTATCTCATACTTTTGCTTTATAGGTTATTGTGCTAGGAAAAAAGAAAAATAAAAAAGGATGGGTGGCATAGAGATGAGAGGAAAGGAAATTTCAGCCTTCCAGAATTAAAACACCTTCATTTAAAAATATTTTCACTGAGAAGCCCTTTCAGATAATATAATTCATTTGTTCAAGGTTTCCATCACTTTTGCAAACATATTTGTGCAAGTGTATACCTACACAATCACTTCTTTGCTGCATGTACAATAGAAATTGTCTACTGATACATTCTACATTTGAGCCTTGGACACACAGAGGTTTTTAGACAGCTAAGACCCATACAGTGACTGAGACATTTATTTCACAAAATATGAAATCAAACATGTAGATCAAAGAAGCAAATTTAGGTTTGGAATTCACAGAACAGAAACAGGATTTCAAATGCCCATTTGTGTCTCCTTGAAGTTTAGACAACATTCACTTAATGCACTGTCTTTCTTAGTGGGCATGGCTTTCTCTATTAACTATACAGGAAGCCTATGGAAGATTTGTGAACTCTGCTCCTCTTAGTATTTCAGATTTGAGCTCTCGCATCCCTGATGTACTAATAGGTACAACCACCTCATTGAATCTGAACCTAGGTTGGTACTAAACTTTAAGTAAAACTTGATGTTTCATGTTTCAGAATTTTTCTTAAGATACTGTGGTGGGTTGACTTTGCGTGGATGCCAGGTACCCGCCAAAGCCATTCTATCACTCATTTTCATCTGGACGGAGGGATTAAAATAAGACAACAGGCTTTTAAGTTGAAATAAGGACAGGGAACTCACTCAGCAATTATTGTTATGGGCAAAACAGACTTGACTTGAGGAAACTGATTCTATTTATTACCAATCAAATCAGCATAGGTTGACGAGAAATAAAACCAAATCTTAAAACACCTTCCTCCCAGCCCTCCCTTCTTCTTGGGCTCAACTTCACTCTCAATTTTCTCTACCTTCTTCTTCTGAGTGGCACAGGGGGATGGGGATTGGGGGTTGTCGCCAATACATCACACACTCTCTCTGCCGCTCCTTCCTCCTCACCCTTTTCCCTTGTTCCCATAGGAGGGAGACAGTCCTACATAAACTTCTCCAGTGTGGGTCCTTCCATGGATAGCAGTTCTTCATGAACCCACTTTCCACAGGGTGTAGTCCTTCAGGACTGGACTGGTCCACCATGGGTCCCCTGTGGGTTCAGCAAGTCCTGACAGAAAACCTACTCCACTGTGGATTTCTCTCCACAGGGTCACAATACCCAACAGGAGCCTGCTGTACCATGTGCTCTCCACAGAGTTACTGTTTCCTCCAGGGACATCCACCTGCTCCAGTTCAGGGTCTTCACAGGCTGCAGGTGGATTTCTGCTCCACTGGGGACCTTCATGGGCTACACACAACCTGTTTCACCATGGTTGTCTCCATGGGCTGAAGGGGAGTCTCTGCTCACACACCTGGATCTCTCTCTTCAGTGACCTTGGTGTCTGAAGAGTTGTTTCTCCCACATATTCTAACGCTTCTCTATCTGCAGTTTCTGTTGTATAGCAGCTTTTCCCACTTCTTAAGCATATTAAGACATCTGGCATTTGCTATATCAGACACAGAAGAAACTTCTGGCAGCTTCTCACAGAAGCCAACTGTGTAGCCCCCCTGCTACCAAAACCTTGACAGACAAAACCAATAGACATCATTGAAGTCTTGAAAGCAGGGAAAGTTGATGTTCAGTAGAAGTCTTAAATACATATGTTTCTTCCTTAGCCTAAATGTTAGGTCTTTGAGTAGGGATACAGCCTCAAACAGAGGGCCAAATTATCACTTGCTGGAAAGACTTCAGTATAACTTCAGCTCATTTCTAAATAATATTAAGTCATTGATGCAGAGTATAGTATAATTTGACAGTTTATGTTACTGAGGATATACCTTCCAGAAACCCGAGCAAGGCCTACTTAGTTTTAATAGAACAGATGCTATTCAGTACATCTAGTTGTAGGGAAAGCTGAGACTGAATGGTTCAATTGTTGGAGTAACGTTAACCATAGGAATCACTTACTTTGATTCATTTCAACTCTGCCAAACATAATTCTGCCCATTGGAAATATAGACATTAAAAACTTGACCTCTTGTCTGATTTTTAATCTTTTTTTGGATGGCACATAGAAATTTTATACTCTCTTCTTATTATTGTGTCCTTTTTAAAGACATGTCATGTATTTTCTTTTATTTTCTTAAAAAATATATTTTATGCTATAAAAATTATTTGAACATAGTCATGAGATATGAGGTATATACAAAATAAATGTGTAGCTTGAAGTAACATATTCAAATATTATGGAACTTCAGGATTCCAGGTATTAAGGCTTTGTTTCATATTGTTGCTCTTAGGACTTCATCTGGAGGTTGAAAAGTAAAATTAGATCAATTTTCCTAGTACAAATCTCTGGTTTTTACCCCAGAATAGGTTGGGAGTTGCAATGTTCTCTTCATGAATACAAAAAATAACCTGATTATTCACAGCATTACAGACTTTATTTGGTAAACCCCACTTTGACATGAATATGTGGTTGTGCATTTTCTGCAAGGTGGTGGTGTTCTTATCACTATTGGGACCATCTAGTATCTCAGATCTGTCATAACAAGGCTGTTACTTAACAACAACTGCAGGCCCTTCCAAAGTAACAGATTAGATACAGTATATATGGGGTAATGCAGAATGAAACAGACTGAATGGATATTCTGGAATCTAAATCAGTAACAGCATCCTCCTCAGTTAAAGCTCAGACCTAGCAAATTGTCACAGAAAATGGTGAAGATTATTCTTCAATAAGGTCAATGCATTCTGGAATAAGAATATATTGAGCCAGCATAGCAAATACATTGTTGTCATGGACAGCGTTTGTTGCAGTTTTCTTTTTCTGACAGGTTAATTTTTTATTCTTCATTCACTGTTACACCAGAATGGCTGAGGATTCGTTACTGTGTATGGTGTTGCTCTCTAGAAGGGAGAGACCTACCAGAGGTCAAGTCAAAATGAAACTGTGAACAAACCTTTGACTGCTGGAGTTCAGAATAAGGCTAATTTGATGAAATTCATGGTTATTTCATTGCTGATTTTTGATGAGTGAAAGAAAACTAACTCTATTCAAATGAGATTTACAAACATTAAAGCCAAGTTTCAGCTAATTGTTTAAGAAGGAAGAGTAGATCATAATAGATAAAGTTTTGTTTAGAAATGGATAGTACTGCCTAACAACAGGGTACATGCATCTCTCACTTCTTGTCAACAAAATCCAGAGAACTTCACAGTACATCTTGCTTGCAAGTCCTCTGCCTCCATTATAAGATATAAGATTGTGTTCAGAGAAGAACACACACAAGTTTTCAATTTTCAGAGACACTAACCGCTTCTAGGCATGGTTAGAAGAAGATGGGGAATTTTATTACCAGGCTTTTCATCTGACATATACAGGACTTTGCCAAGTGCCGAGACCTACGCTTTGGGCACAACACCACCAAGCAGTGCTACAAATTTGGGGAGGAGTGTCTGGAAAGCTGCCTGGCAGAAAAGGATTTGGGGGTGCTAGTGGACAGCCACCTGAACATGAGCCAGCAGTGTGCCCAGGTGGCCAAGAAAGCCAGCAGCATCCTGGCCGGTATCAAGAACAGTGTGGCCAGCAGGAGTAAGGAAGGATCATGCTCCTGTATTCAGTACTAGTGAGGCCACACTTGACTACTGTGTTCAGTTTGGGGCACTGCAGTATAAGAAAGGCATTGAGGTACTGGAGCAGGTCCAGAGAAGAGTAATGAAGCTAGTGAATGGTCTTGAGAATAAGTCTTATGAGGAGTGGCTGACGAAGCTAGGGTTGTTCACTCTGAAAAGAAGGAGGCTGAGGGGAGACCTTATTGCTCTCTACAACTACCTGAAATGAGGTTGTAGCGAAGTGGCTGTTGGTGTCTTCTCACAAGTTACAGCTGATAGGAGAAGAGGAATTGGCCTCAAGTTGCACCAAGGGAGGTTTAGCTTGGACATTAGGAGAGACTTCTATACTAGAAGGGTTATCAAAGACTGGACCAGGCTGCCCTGGGAAGTGGTTGAATCACCATTCCTGGATGTAATTAAAAGCTGTCTAGATATGGTATTAAGTATATGATGGTGTAGTGGCTCTGGTAAAGTTAGATGACAGTTAGACTTTATGATCTTAAAGGTTTTTTCCAGACATAGCTATTCTGGAATTCTGTGATTGTGACAGCTATTCTTTTCCCTCAACCAGTAATCCCAAGTTTTCTTAAAACCACTCTGCTTCTTACAAATTCCAGAATTCTGAGGTCTTTCAAAGTCAAATAACCTTGTCCAAAGTATATGTATTCAATAACCATGTGCAAAAATATGTCTTCTACACCCAAAATGGCTACCAGAGTAGGAATAATTTAGCAAGAAGTATAGTTCATAGAGTATTTTCCCTCTAAAAGTGCAAAGAAAGCAAAAGGATGGGAGAAAATAAAAACTTTAAACCACAGAAGGAGGCAATTTAACTTGGAGGGAAAACATGATGACTGTTGTAGGGGAAAACTTAAGTAAAATAAAAAACAAAGCAGGGAGGTTTAACATAATTAATGCTATTAAGTATAATGGTGTTTCTCATATGCTATAAAAGCATATGTTTCTCATGTGCTATAAAAGCATATGAGAGATTAAGGCTGAGAGATCTAGGGCCATTTAGTCTGGAGAAGAGAAGATTAAGAGGGGGTCTTATTAATTCTTATTAATGTTTATTCTTGCTTTTTAATGTTTATTAATATCTAAAGGGTAGGTGGCAAGTAGAAGGTGCCAGTCTCTTTTGCACGGTGCTCTGTGATAGGAAAAGGGTTAATGGTCACAAACTAGAACACAGGAAGTTGAACCTGAACATGAGGAAAAATTTCTTTACTACGAGGAGATGGAGCCTGGAACAGGCTGCCCAGAGAGGTTGTGAAGTCTCCTTCTCTAGAGACATTCAAGACCCACCTGATATGTTCCTGTGAGGCCTGCCCTAGGTGATCCTGCTCTGGCAGGGGGGTTGGACTCAATGATCTCCAGAGGTCCCTCCCAATCCCTACCATTCTATGATTCTATGTGTTCTGTAAGAGCACATTCCTTTCTGAATGTCAAATTCCTTGTCCTAAGACATGTTACCCAAAGAACTGGGTAGATAT